>VYZU01071894.1:0-14991 GCA_013401355.1 Ceyx cyanopectus
GCTTCCTGCTGAAGGTGTCAGACCTGTTTTAGCATCTACATCTCTGGGAAGGAATGGGTTGGTTTTTTGTTTCTGTTGCTTTTATGCAAACACATTTGTTTTACTATGTAGAGTATTTTGACAGGAAATATCTGTCATTCAGCTGCTAGGGGAAACTAAGTGTACAGCTAGTCCTACTTGCCTAAGGTCTACTGAAGAAGTAATAGAACTAAACCTCATCTGCTTTTGTTTCCTTTCAGTCTGGTAGCACAGCTCTTCACTATGCCTGTGAAATGAAAAACCAGGCAATCATTCCCCTACTGCTTGAAGCTCATGCAGACATTTCTGTAAAGAATAAGGTAAGAAAGTGAAGTTGATAAATGTATTCCCTTATCACGACAGTGAACAAGTATGTTGTGTATGCAGCAGTTGGCTGGTATTCAGCAGTTTAAAACCAGGGTGCATAGCTTCCAGTCAGCAGACTTGTTTGCTGTGGAGTATAAAGCAATGTTTTCTCCATTGCCTTTGTTGGCAAGAGCGACTTTAAACTCCAGATCTTTCACTGATAGACTTCCACCAGTAAACACTGCCTGCATGCCCACTGGATTGTCAGATCTCTTAGAGCTATCCTTATGATACCTCTTCTTAACTCATATTCTTAACACAAAGCTGCTCTTACCAGAGGGGTAAGAGCTTTCCTAGGCCACTGGACACCATTCTTCTGAAAGGGGCTAAGTCAAGCCACTTCTGTTGTCAGAAAAGCTCAAATCTTGTCCAAATAAATATTGACCTGGGAGTATCCATGTTGCTAAGTTAAAGCAAGCAGTTTATTGCTCATGTTGCTTTTCAAATCAGCTCTTAGCTTATCTCTGCAGTGACTTTTGGACACTAGCCTCAGGCAACAGTGGAATGCCCATCACTACTGGAGGGGAGTAGGGCCCTGGCTTAATTGAGAGTAACATTAAACCAAACACATTCTGGAACCTCTGGTTTAGAGCAAGAATGTGACAGTGAACCTTATGCGGGAGACCATTGCATCTTGGTGACAAATATGGAAGAGGTCTTTTTACTTGACCCGTATCTATCATTTTGCATTGCATTTAATTTGTTTCTTTCAGAATGGGGAGACTCCTTTAGATATAGCAAGAAGATTGCAGTTCCACGACATTGAAAGTATGCTAATGAAAACTTCCTAACCATCAAAGACTCTTGAATATGCAGGAAAATTACCTCATGTGAAAATTCATCTTGCACAGCAGCAGGAGTCCTGCAGAGTACTGAAGGTTGTTACTTGATAAAGACTTGGTCCAAATCCACCCACTCCTTGCTGCAGACTTTGACTGTTTTGTGTGAGACTTGCCAGTACCTCTAAGGCCATGTGGGCTGAAATAATTAAATTTGATTTTATGAAGTAATGAATGATTACAGTAGTGTTCAAAATATTGGCCTTCCCATATGCATCCATAGGTTTATTATTTGACTTGCGCAAACTGTGGATTTTGAAAGTTAGCTATAATATTTCTGAAAGCTTAAATATTGTACAAGACAGTTGGCAGCAAGAGCAAAAATAAAGTATCCTTTATGTGTGTGTGTTACTTGTTCTATAGAGGATACACTTGACAAATGCACAATATGCCCAAGTTTTATACAGTCTGTTACCCTTCCTCCTAGTATTTCCCTTCCTACCATGGGAATGACTGGGAAAACATACCTCTCAGCTTAACACTTCATCCTTCCATCCCTGATGCAAGTTTCACACACCTTCTCAGTATGTGGCTACAAGGAAAGGATTATCTCTACCTTTTTTTTAAATTTTACTTTTGTTGACAATTTTGGCCATTTGCTATAGCTGTCATAAGTTCAGAAGACAGATGCCATGATCAGCACAGCTAATGGCTGATAGCCTACGTGCATGGACAAGCTAGTGTTTTGGGTTTTTTTCTGGTGTTGCAGAACACAGATGTATTTTTCAGTGTAACTATTCTATTGAATGCTGACTCCAGCTACAAAGGGTATTGGTTGGTCAATATCAGCTTGAGGCCTCATACAGAAACACCCCAGGAAACAAAGCTACCCTGTCTGAGCCTGTAATAATGAATACTTTGGATCTAACCTGGGAATAGAAACTCTTGCCTTCCCCATTGGCTTGTAGGTAAGCAGATGTGAATCACTAGCATGGGTAATGAAAATACTATCTCTTGGGGCTAATGGCTGGAAAGGGAAAATATACTGTAGAAATTTCATGAACAAAAAATTGTGAAGACACAGAGTCATGTAAAAGACATATCTGATAGCTCAGAGTGCTTTTAACAGTATTATTGACAATGTCAAGAGTGGAAGCGGTATTGCTTGGAATGCAGCTTGCTGACAGGTCTACATCTTCTCATTCCTCAGCTGCCATTCATGGCCTTTGAAGTTGGGGGATTTAGAGTGCATGAAGAAACCTTTGGGTGATCTGTAGACATGGAGGGCAGGAGAATATTTCTATGAGTTTTTTGTGAGGTTGGAGTCGATATTTGGAAGTCATCTATTAACCTCTTGAGTTTCTTGTGTCTGAAGATCTCTTTGTTGTGTTGATATAGCAGGTAAACATGAGAAGGGGGAAAAAAAGCACCATGTTTTCTGTCAAGTGGATAAATGATTTAAGCAAATGTCAGTTGTATGGCAAAAGAGAAATAAGCAAATTCCACTTTGGGGTCTTTATGGGAAGGGAGAAATTGGGCATGGGAATGCCTCTGTGAGGTAGATAAGACATATGTGAAAACATGGGATTTGAGGCTTAGGAAAATCAGTCTTGTATATATAAAACCTGTCCAAAATAAGTGATCCCTGCAGTGTGTGCCCAAATATATTCATGTTTTCAGACTTCATTCCTATATAGCACAAATTTCTTTGGAAGACAGCAGTAATTGTAACACCATGGAAAATGTTGAGGAAAGCAATAGAAAAAACAAATGCATATTAACACCTATACTGGCATCCATTAGATGTATNGAAAGGCTTCTGTGCAAGCATTTATTTTTTCCTTCTTCCCTTACTATAGTGAGGCTAAAGTATTTCCTTGCCACTTAAGTCCCAAGCATAAATAAGACCAGTAGTTGCACTCCATGCTCCAGAAATTATCTGCTTTCCTATAGTAAAACTTTCTAATGTAGTCACCTCAATGTTCACTTATTCATGTGTATATTTAGTATGTGAGATTAATTTCCTTCCTTAACTGAAGGCAGACTTTGAGGATTTTGGGGGAAGTGAAGAGCTCCATCCAAGAGCTCTCATCCTGTCCTAGGAATTGAGTGTGGCTCAAGGGAATGTGGCCTTTTGAGAATAACAGGTAAATTGACATGTCATTGAACACATCCTTGTAACAATAAGGGGGACAAAAAGGTCTGTTAGCTGTCTGCAAGGAACTGTCTGTGCCTTGTCTGGGAATAGGCTTTTACAATTATGAGTATTAGATTCAAGTTAAACATTATTGCAGACCACTCTTCCTTATTCTGTACCACTCAAATTGCTAAAATCGGAATTTTTCTATTTTTAGTTTTGCAGGACCTGAGGATGAGTTCTCAGGAAAACCATATTGCCTTACCTGGTTGTATTTCTTCATGTTTCCCTTAGATCCGTAGTCATAAGCTTGAAATTGGTCTGCATATGTTAGCTGTTAACAGAACAGATAAAATGTGAGACCATGAAGCAGAGCATAGGAGGCATTCCCTGCCTGTGATTGAGGCCAAAGCTTAGGCAGTAGACTGTGAGTTATTCCCACCCCTTCGTCTGGTTGCAGGCTTCAGGTGTACTGCAGATGGATCATAGGGTGAGTGTCTTCATTGCCTTTCCTTTAGCTCCCATTCTCTCCTGATCCTCATCTGCCACATTTTATATGTTTTGTATGTGAATTTTCCTTGACTGTCATAGATAGATAAAGTTGGGGTCCCTGTTTTTGAGGCAGTGTTTGGTTCACTTATCACATGGAAAGAGGATCTAAATGTCTAGAACATGTCTGGTTTATTACTAGTCTAGTGTAATATAAGATCTCTCCTTACACATCTTGTCTTTTGTATGTCAGTTTTGTCTGGTCTCCTCACCATAGTAGTGACACTTCCAGAGGCTTGGTATTTACAAGAGTTTGGTTATACATGAGTTGTGCTCTGACAGCAGTTTTGAGGTGGAACATTAGACAAAAGCATTAGCCTTCTTGAGTCTGTCTTGTCTTGAAGACATAGCATATTGCCCTGCAGGACTGATATGTGACCAGTTAAATACACGTCTGTTTGGAGTGTTTTGTTCTGGGGGTTGGGGGTTTGGTATTTATTTTTTGCACAAACTTGACAAATAATTTTATTTATGAGTGGTTATACTTAATACAGGGTGAAAGTCAGTGTCTGTCAGTTTAGAAAACCTTGATTTCAAGGTTTCAAATAGCTGTGAATATGCAAGAATGTGCTGGGAATATGCTTGCTGTACTGCCTTAGCTGTATTATTCTATTCTGCTCTACCCGGCATTGTTTTTTAGCCCTTTCATGAAGTTAGAGGCTGGCAAAATAGGATGCAAATCCAATGGCTCTCAATGGTTTGTCCCTATTTCCTGGCACTGGGCTGTATCCTTTGGGACTGACTGCAGGGAATTTTTGTCAGTACTGTCCTCAGGAGCACAGGTATGGACTTATTAAGTGTTTACAGAAATGAGGGGTCTGCAGATATGCAGATACATCTGTGATCAGCTGGAGCATCTGGACACATGCAGTGATGTCGGTCTTGGATAGAGCTGCTGTACCGTGGTGTGATTGAGACCATGAACAGAACAAGTGTTCTGTGAATCTGTGAAAGTAAAAATCTGGCAATGCCTAAGTAGAAACCAATCCTTAGAGAACTAGAATCTAAGATCTGGCCAGTGGCAGGAGTGACTGAAACAGTTTTGAAATAAAAATGGCAGTAGAGCAGTGTTGCATGTCAGGTACTGTAGTAGTATAAGGCAGTTCCCCCCTTGCTGTTTGTGCCAGCAGAATTTTTGTGGTTAACTGCCTCTGGTAGGTGATCCAGGCTGCAAAAATCCTCTGGGAGAAAAGCTTTAACCTGCATCTCTTCTTTGGATTATCCCCTGACTGTTCAGGCTTCTGCTATTCTCCTACACACTCCCTACAGGGCAGCACATGAGACGATGTGATGGACAGTTTCCCAGATCCACCACCTCTGGACTTCCCTGTAGGCTGTGTAAAAAGCTGTATTAGGAGTCTGTTTATACATCAGTATGCATTTATACCTGATGCCAGTGAATAATGTTCTGTACTGATGTTCCAGCGGGGGAATGTCCTACGTACGTATCTATTCGGCTCTGGAGAGAAAGCAGAAGTGTTACAAAGGTAGGGATCCAGTGCTGTGACAATATAAAGCTGGGACACACCTGAGCAACATACTGCTGTTGTGTTAAAAACACATTTTAATACAGTACTCTTCAAATACAAAAAAGAAAACAAAGAAACAGACTTAGGAATCCACATCCACATAATTCCACATCTTATCTGTGGAAGCAAGTCTGTTCCATGCAGATATTACTACTGTGGGATCGTATTAAAAAAACCCAGCAGACTAAAAACTTTCCAGTTCTTTCAGTATAGGTTCCTCACTTCAAACCAAACCCTCATGCATGTATAACTCTTCTGGAGAATTATTTTTTGCTTCACTTTACTCCTGGTGTAAAGAAGCCAGCTTACAAAACAAATTTATTTTTCTTCTGTTTGCATTTTTTATTGTTCTGCTAGGGAAAGCTTCCAATTCCATCTCCCCAGATTCCACTTCAGACTTGTTATCTTGCCCTGAGAACCACATTAGTGATTTAACCCAAGTCAGGAAAAGTCCTTAATAGTTTACCTCTGCAATCCAAAAGGGCTGCAATGCCTTGAATTGCGTTTTCATTGAACCTGATTCTGGCTGCTTTCCCATGTATGCTTTTAAAAGTGGTAATAGATGGAGAAAAATGGGCCCCAGTTTTTACAGATACTGAGGTAATAAATATTACACAGGTCAGCTTCTACATGCTTTGACCCCTGTAAAGGTGATTCAAGACACTACAGTGTCCATGTGTTGGCAAGCATAGGGATAACTCTCCTTCTCTCTTTTGTCACCTCTGATTGATGCACTGGTCTTCATGAATCCCACTGTGGGTGTGTTGCACTCCCCAGGCACAGTGCTAGGACTTTCTTTTCTCTACACATTGCTGATTGAGCTTTTGATCCCAGTTCTAAGGATAACAAATACAGGAAAATGCCCCTTAAAGTAGCTCTTTGGCACCAATTACCAAGTGCAAGTAGTCTGATAAATGGGAAAAGCTTTTTCCTGTCATTTAATTATTCCATTGTTCAGAGGACCCCAGTGTCCACCTGCTAAGGAAGGAAGCTGGAAACTGAATTGCCAAGACGTAGTCTGACTCCAACATCCATTGACTCATTTTGAAGAGTATCTGTGTATGAGCAAAATCTGGTCAGCTTAGCTCCAAGCGAGGACACATTGCATAGTGATATGTGCACATTGGTATGTGTACTATAGCTCCTGATTTAATTCTGTCCATCCTTTGTGGAGTTAAAATATGTCTAGTTGTTGGTCCCATCCATCCTTACTTAGCTCTGGTCCTGTTTGGCACTGTCTACATGACACAATGTCCTGGCATTCCTTTGATTTGCTGAGAACTAACCACACTGTGATTTATACACCTTTACATGCCTGACGGTTATTAGGTAAAGGTAGAGCACACAAACATAACTTCCACAATCGCTTTAGTTTTACTTTGAGTAGATGCTCTTGCACATACTTACCGTGTTCAGATTTTTTATGTTGCCTCCAGCTATGTAACAGAGTACATGGCCACAAAACTTATCCTGGCTTGTACATAACTGGGTCACGGGTCCTTGAAGAAATCCGATCTGATGCAAAGCTCCTTTGCGGCCAAGTGCTAACTGAGGGAAGGGAAAAGTGCAACACTTTTTTCCTTGTTACGGGAACATTTTAGGCAGGAAACAGTTGCTTAATAGCATAGCCTCCTAACTCCTAAGCAAGTATTCAAAGATTATTGAAACAACTTGCTCTCCCAGTACCTTTTAAAACACCTTCTTCCCCATAGTACATCACATATCCTTTCTTCTTCACATTACTGTCATCAATTCTGGAGGAAGCTATCCATCTGTTTCTAGTGTAGTGACCTCAATGCTTACTTATTTCTGAAGTTCCAGAGATTGTCATGGCTGTTATTGCAGCTCTGGTTTAGTTCCTCCTGCATGAGGCCAGCAAAATACCAGTTAACAGCAAGAGTCCTATGATGAGACAGAATTTCACAAGTCTACTTCACTGGAACCTCTTGGTATGAGCCCTCCATCTCCAGTATTTTTTTCCACAGAGTTTGGGAACAGATAGTTCAAGAGCACTCAAGTAATTCAAAGCTTGGTATCAGCATGTCAACTGTTTGGGAACACTTCATCTCAGGTTGAGTTTACCCTGTGAAGGTAAATCAGGCATTGGGTCTCTTGGAAGGGAAGATGACATACCCTGAGCAGTGGTTCAGGAAGTTTTCCTATCTTAATCAGGGGGCTTGTTGCATGTGAGCATGTGGTTACTGGGCCCAGAGCAGAGAACATTTTCACCCGTTTAGCCAGCTCAGGGTACGTAGAAAATGCTATGAAGGCTGCAGAGAAGGAACAGTCTGAGTTAGCAAAGAGATCTTCCACAAATAACATAAATAAATAAGCAGTAAGTAGCAAACACAAAGTAAGACTGGATTTGCAGCCCCTTGTCTGTTGTCCATGTTTGTCTGTGCTGCATCTTTTAACTCAGGCAGGTGTTGAAGTTAAGTCCTGAAATGAACTTTATTTGGGAGGCAAAGTTAATGGTGAGGTTGTCTGAATATTGTCTTTGTCAGAACAGTTTTTGTAGGAGACCTCAGTAAGTCTGCAGATAACACCAAGCTGTGTGGGAGTGTTGATCTGCTCAAGGGTAGGGAGGCTTTGCAGAGGGATCTAGACAGACTAGATCAATGGGCAAGGGACAATGGTATGAATTTCAATAAAGCCAAATTCTGGTTTCTGTACTTTGGTGGCTACAACAACGCCTGGCAGTGCTACAGGCTTGGGGAGGACTGACTGGAAAGCTGCTCAGCAGAGAGGGACCAGGGTGTGTTGATTGATAGCTGGCTGAACATGGGCCAGCAGTGTGCCCAGGTGGCCAAGATGGCCAATGGCATCCTGGCCTGTATCAGGAATTGTGTGGCCAGGAAAGTCATTCTACTTCTGTACTCTGTACTGGTGAGGCTGCATCTCAAGTACTGTGTTCAGTTTTAGGCCCCTCACCACAAGGACACTATGAGGCACTACAGCATGTCCAAAGGAGGGAAACAAATCTGTGAAGGGTCTGGAGCACATGTCTTGTGAGGAAAGACTGAGAGAGTTGGGGTTGTTTAGCCTGGAGAAAATGAGGCTGAGGAGAGTCCTTATCGCTCTCTAGAACTACCGGAAAGAATGTTGTAGAGAGGTGGGAGTTGGTCTGTTCAACCAAGTAGCAAGTGATAGGACAAGAGAAAATGGCACTAAGTTGCACCAAGGGAAGTTTAGATGAAATATGACTAATAATTTTTTTACTGAACAGCTTATCAGTCACTGGAATAGCTTGTCCAGAGCAGTGATTGAGTCCCCATCCCTGGAGGTATTTAAGAGTCACATAGATGTAGTGCTGAAGGATATGGTTTAGTCAAGGTCTTCTCAGTGCTGGGTTGGACTAGAAGATCTTAAAGGTCTTTTACAATCTAGTAAATTCTGTGATTCTCTGAAGTTTTTGTGATAAAATCAATTCTCTCTAAAGTTCAAAAAACTCCTATTAAAAAAAAAATGAGGTTTTTGTATTATAATCTCTAAAGATCTATGCTTGTTTATGTTTTCATGAAAATGTAGAATAATTAGCTGAATACTGGGAGCTTTGAGTGTTTTCAATTGTTTGCATCAAAGGCAGATGAAGAAAGCCTATCTGGTTAGTTTGTTTTGCCATGATGGTCTTTAAAAACTACTATGAGAGGAAAAGAAAGTCTGGAGCTGTGACAATATATTTTTATATTTTTCCTTCTTTTTTTTTTTAATATTTTTTTTACACTAATGAACTGGCAGTTGCTCATTTCTAAACAATGCCCATTCATGGATCTTACACATAAACCATAAACATCAGGAACTTTCAGCTGATGCTAAAAGTTGCATTTAGAGCATATTTAGTTGCATTCAGAGGCCATGAAGTGAGCTCATGCTAAAGGCTAGAACTAAGAGTTTTTAATAATTTTTTTCTTTCCTAATTTTCAGACTCACAATATGCTTTAGCTTTTTAGTTTTTCCTTCCTGTTCACAAGGAAAATAATTGTATGCCTTAATACAAAAGATGAACTTAATGGAAATTCCTGTTGCTGAGAACTTAAGAAAAATTGCCAGTGCCAGTACATGAAGGACACAGTAAGTAACCACTTTTAGTTCTCTAATTATTTCTAAAGTTGAACTACAATTGGATCTGCCATTAGAATTCTTTGCCTAATAAAAGTAACAAAGCTGGTATTAGAAAAGTTTTGCATATTTTTCAATTTTCAACTCAGGAGTCACTTCTGAACTTTCTAGCTCTCCACTAATAAGAACTGAATCAATTGGGAGATGCACCTACTGACCAGAGAGGAACATGAATAGTTGTGATCCATGAGTGTCCTGACATTACCTGCTGTTGTGCCTTCAGAATGACCAACATAATATACATCCTTCTGTCCAGTTTTATTCATGATGAAGTAGAGCTCCGCTGGAATATCGTATTTACCCATTTCATCAAAACTATAGGGAAAAAACACAAAAATCTAGCAGGTAATTAGGCTCTCACAGTGCGAGTTGTCATGAGGATGTCAGTTCTGTTCACCATACCAAACAGGACCCATTGAAAGATGAGGTTTCACACTTTGCATTCTTGCTTGAATTGGAAAAGGGAGTAGAGGAATGCAGCTGTATAGCCAGGTTGCCTGCTGCCTTGGGCTCTCTACAGAGGAGGTTTTAGTTTTGCCTGTCAGCTGCAGCCCTTAGGGATCTGAATTTAATCAGTGCTTTCACTAACATTATTTACAAGACACATTTCTCTCTTGGCTGAATTCAACTGTGAGAGATCAGAGATGTCTAGAGAGGGCTGTTCATCTTGGTCCAGTTGAAATTCTTGATTGCCCTCTCATAGTACTGTCTCCCTTTTTCTCAGCATCCCATTTCATTTCCCAGTGTCTAAAATCTCTTCCCCAGCCAATTCTCCCAATTCTGAGTAGTAGTGAGCATTCTTCTTTGGTTCTTTATTCTGATTGGTTGGTGTAGACCCTGTTCTGATGCTGGTTTAGGTAGAAACCATCACGCTGAAGCTATCTAGTCCCCTTGGAGTTTCTGTCTTGAGTAATTTTCCCTCTATGTAGAGTACCTGAAATTCCAGAACTCTTTCTGGCTGGGATTAAGGGTCTTGTGTTTTAAAGACCAAGTGTTCCCTCGGCTGTTTCCCATCCAGACATCATAGCCAGCATCTGCAAGGAGGAAGCCCAAGCTGTTGTTGGGCAGGTTAGAAATCCAGTGGGTAGCATCTCCTAGAAAAGCATGCTGTAGGAAGACTACAGGCTTTTGCCCTGGAAAAGATGAAAAGATTCTTATATTGTAGCAGTAGTCAATGTGTATTTAAGATTGGGATGCAGAATTTACTTTGTGGAAGGCTTTAAAGCTTTCCTTCTTCAAGAAGCTCCCAGTATAACTAAGCATAGATACTGGCCTGAGAAACCTGAAGGATTTGTTCCATGTGAGCAGGAACCATCTCATGACATTTCATAGCCATTACAGGACTGGGAAATAAAGATCTTAATGAAGACACCTGTTCCCACCTCCTCTTGCATTGGAAAGCCAACTTACAGGTCCCTATATTGAAGCCATCTTCCCAGAGCTGAAAACTGCTGAAGGCATAATATATGGAAACCAATGAAATTTATCTACCCTTAGGTCTGTCTAGTCAGTAACCAACTGAGCAGGGCTGAAAGCCCCCGGACCTAACTTTGATTAACTTTAAGGGTGTGGCTGGTACAGGTGAACTCAAAAGGAGGAGATCTAAATAGGAGGAGGTATCCAAAATAGCTTAGTCTATAATTCTAACAATGAGAATTAAACAAAGTAGCTGTATCCAGAGCACCTTGAATTCCAGGTAGAAATTTTTACTCCATTTATAAAATGTGATGAAACAAGATTAAATGCATTTGCTTTTCATTTATTACCTGATTTCTTATCACCTTTCTTAAGAATGCCTCTGTCCTTCAGAAGACAGGGAATTAATATTCACATGCCCAACTTAAGATGCTTTGTTTTCAGGGTTCTATTTTAAATCTATATTATTTAAGGTGTTAAGGCAAAACTTCCCCAAATCCTGTCTACCACCCCGCCCACTAGCCCACTTGAGAGGAAAACAAAATCGGGTGATATGAGAAAATTATTAGAAAAATCTGAAATTGCAGAGATACTGAATGCATAGACTTTAGATTAATTCAGAATTCAGGGCACATTACAGACTAGGTGCTCTTGCTGAGATGGAAAGATGTGGAGTATGCCATTGCATGTGTAAAAGGGAAAGACGAAGGACCCTTGCAAGAACAGGCTGACTTTCCTTATATCTTATAATTGTCACACCTGTATTTCGGCTGTTCCTCCCAACAGGAATTCTGAAAACACCAAGAATATATCCATCCTCTGTGGTAACTTGATATTCCTCACTGGGGTATCCATGATATCTGATAATTTCACTCTGTAGGAAGCCAAAGGGGAGTTTGTTAACATTAAGTTGTCATCCTTGAGAGGGTAACCAAGCTGAGCATTGTGGATGTGGGCTGCTCTGTTATGGTAGTGCAAAGCCTCTGGCCACAGGGACTATGGAGAATAAATATTACAGGTCTTGTAAAAAGATGCATCAAAAGACTTCAGGCTGCTTAGGTGGTAGTTGTCTGGTATTTGATGCCATATTATCTGACAAAGCAGAACTGTACTGAGTGACTGACCTTTTGGGAAATAGTTTGTCATGTTTTGCAAGGTTGATACAGATCATACCTTTCTACAATTAAATACATAGCACTATCTGTATTGGACAATGCTAATAGCTGTGGGTTTGGGGCCATAATGAACCTTTACTTGCCAAAGCGTGATTAGGCAAGCCAGGCAGTCAAGGCAAACAAGGGTGGAGCTCTTGTCACTAAAGAACTAATGGGACCACCTACACTTAATTTTGCATGTACTGTGAGGAAATCCTGGGTGATTCAATCCAAGCCTGGGATTATTTTGTGTTGTGAGAATCTGCAGTTTGAAGAAGGGATTCATCCTCCCCTCACCACTATACTGAACAAACAGGTTTTTACAGAAGGGGAGGAGTTTGCTTCACTTGAGACTAGAAACCAGCCTTTGTCTCCACTGCAAAGGAATAGTTTTCTATGGATAGGAGCATCAAGGTTTCTTCTATGCCAGTGCTCCCTATCATAGTGCTGGAGGGATCTTTGCCCTCTTGCCAGGTTCACACCCTTCCCTTCTTTGTGTGGTAGCCTGAAATACCAACATGTGTTGAGAAAGATCATTGCAAACAAGTATCATGAAGCATGGCCCAGCCTCGCATTCATCAGATATGGGTTGAGATTCACCCTAAATGCAGGCAGTGAAAGTCTGTTCAGTTTGGTATGGAATGCATCATATAGTCTGTGCTCTGGCCACAGTCCAGGGCTGAGTGCTGTTTCTGGGGTCAAAATTCAGTAGCCTGGATCTCTAGTTCTCCTCAGAAGGTTATGGGGAGTTGCCTGGCCTCAGAGCCAAAAGGAGTAGCAGGCATTCTCCATTGCAGTGCTAAGTGTCTGTCCTCATGCAATGTGCAAGAGTTACATATGTCCCTGGCACATTCAGAGATGGCATTTGTTACAGCAGTGACTATAAGGCACTAGTTCTGGAAAAGGCAAGTTGTGAAAATAAGAAATGTGGAAGGGGACCCTTCTTAGCCTCCTGGCAGGGACTATTAATGATGGGGCAGTGTAGTGGTACTTATAGAGATGCTATTGAAAGAAAGGTAGAGAAAGACCAACTTACAACATTCATAAAGCATTCAGGGTTGCGAGTCTTCCTGCAGTAGTCTGTGCCTGAATTCAGAGTGGAGGGTGTTGTGAATCCTGCTGAAAAGGCAATTCCTTGGGAGCAGAGCAGCATGAGGAGGGACCACATCTTGGGGCTGTATGAAAGAGCACATACATGGGTGTTTGTGTTAGGAAGAGAGTGGTGTGGGATTCCACAGGAAAACCCAAGTGGAGAGTCTCCTGAAAGTTGCCCAAGGTCTGTTTTCCCCAGGGGGCTGCCAGAATAAGTACCCATGTGAGGAGACTGTCTGCAGCTCACCCTGTGTAGCACGGAGTGTTACAGAGCAGGTGAAGAAAACACTTGGTTTATCATGCATGAATATCCCTTAGAACTCTACAGATAACAAAGGATATGTATTTGATAGACAGGGCCAGCTCTTGGAATGTGTCTAGCAGAAGATTAATGAAGAAGTATGAGTACCTGAGATGATCAACACCCAGTTTAACTGCTTTTATTTGCCTCCACTTCTCTGCCAGGTGAAAGGAGAAGACAGTACTGTTTGTATCCTTTCTCCTCAGGAATGAGGTAAGAGAGATTTGGGATGGGCTTTCCTTCCACTTACCCTCTTCTTGTTTGGGATCAGATGCCATTGTTGATACTGGTCATTGGTATGCTGGGATGAGAGATCAGTCATTTAGGCTTATGAAGGGTTGTTCAGGGGCCAGAAGTGATTCAGAGACTCTGGGAGTAGAGCTCAGGGGAACAAGCTTGCATCAGATCAGTGCCAGCTTGTGCTTTCACGGTGGGGTGATGTGCCCCAGAACACTTTGTGTGAAGTTTGTTCCTCTGAGAATATGAGGTGAACAATGTGACTCTGTATTGCTTCCCAGAAGTCACATGAGTCAGTTCCCAGTCAGCCTTGCCTTTCAGACTGGAACTGTGTCACCTAGGTCTCCATTTAGCATCCCCTCAGGCTTCTTCACCAGCCCCTTGCTGATTACTTCTTCCAAGAACTGCTCTGCTATCTCCAGATAATTGCATTTTTCCTACTGCTACCTCTGAGCCCAAAGTTTCTGTCTCTCAAAATGGATGGCTGCCACCAGCCAAGAAACCATGGAATGATTTGATTTTAGAGCAGTGAACAATGGATCCTGACACCTACTTCATGTTGCAAAGGGCTTGTCTCCTTTATCTCTTAGAAATATCTGTCCATTTGGAAATCTTGTCCTGGCCATGGGGATGTGAGACCTTGCCCTCTTGTGGGTTGACCAATAGTGCCAGATTAGGCTTTTTCTTAATAGAAACTGCAGTCCATCTATCACCAGTTTATGCTGACTCCAGTAATATTTCTAGGTTTTAGTCTTTATTTTCAAAACCCAGTTGATGAGTGCAGGAACTTTGCTTTCTGTGAGCTTCCCAAACCATTTTTTCAAGATGTAAATTTTGACTCAAGTGCTCTCTAGAAAAGGAAAGAACAGTTTCTGTGTCCCAGCAAGTTACTGGGTGTGGTACTATGAGTTAAAGTCTGAGACCAAAAGAAGTACTGACATGGTCAGTATTCCTTGACTACAAGAGATCTGCAAGTAAGTAAGAGAGGATTTTTCTTTCCAGTCTGAATTGCACAAAAAGGATTAATCCATGAAGCTCAGGAGAGTGCTTACACATTCTGGAAAGCTATTGTACATCTAATTATTGTTGTATGCTCTACCTGCATGTCTGAGGGGAGAATGAAGGCTTTGAAAAGTAGCAGCCATTCTACATGTGACTTCAGATATAATTGGTAAATATCTGTCAAGTTCAGCACTGCGATACAAGCCTGCAAGGTAATGTGGTTCATAAGAGCTCCTGAGGACTGTTTGCTGGTGGAGGACTATTCAGTGGGTTTAGTGGGGGGCAGGCAGCT
>VYZU01071897.1:0-19402 GCA_013401355.1 Ceyx cyanopectus
AAACAAAACACCAGTACATACACACATACAGCCAATCACTACAGTTAGCTCCGATTGTCTGGCACATCTTCAGGAAGATCTGAACTCCCCTCATCCCCTTTCATGTGCCTGCAATAGGCTGTGTTCTCAGTGGTGACTCCCCACCGCGATGGAGTAACACCATCTGCAAGCCGGGCAGGTGCCTCTGGGGTGCTCTCAAATCACACAGAGGAAGAGCAGCCCCTGCCTAGCAGATGGAGAACCGTTTGTGTGAATGGTTGGTGTTACAGACGGAAGAACTGCCAGAGACAAAGCACGTTCTGTAAGACAGTTATGTATATCTTAATAATCTGTTTGCCTGGTGATAAAGGCTTATGGTTCACACTTGTAGCATTAAATATTTGCTTCATATGAACATAGGAATGCAGGATGACAAAATCTCTATCAATTAATATGGAATTACATCCATCATTGGAAGTTAATAGGATACCAGAAAGGGCTAGCAGTGGTCTATACAGGCACCTCCAAAACTTCTGAGGGGAGTCAGAAATTCTCTCTGCTCACCACCCAGACAGGCTGAAGTAGTCTGCACTGAAAAATACCCTCCAACCTCATTACGTCCCAAAATAATTCTGGGAGCTCATGCTACAGCATCACAATGCACCATGAACACAGCAGACCTTCCACTGGTGTCAGGGGCAGCCGCAGCATCCTTCACGCCGTTCACAATGTACACACAGCTGCCAGCTCTCAGGTCATCTGGCCATTTTTGGAGCAAGAGATATATTCCCCTAGCTCACACTGCACAAGGTGACACCCAGAGTGCTTGACCTCTTTTGTTTCACATTTTGGGTTACTTAATTTCCTAACCTGCTTCCTTTATAACTTGTGGCTAGCTCAGGTACAGGAGGTAACAGTCTGCAACTCTGGTGCATTTTGCTTAGTCTCCATGTATTAATTATCTGATGTCAGTTCATCTGAAGAAACCTGGGTCATCATTAGCATTTTAAAATTCAAACACTTCCAACTTGCAGCGTAGAGAAAGTTAACTACTTCACAGCTACAAGAGGCATATCTTGGTGAAAAGCTTGTCACAATTCTTCCATACAATGCTAGTGAAATCAAACCTTTAAAAAGGTAGAGACCCTCTGCTATCAAAGTCTACAGAATGACTGAGAAGTGCTGACTGATAGAGATTATAAACACTCATTTACTCTGCTCTTCAACATACAACAAACTCCAGTATGAAGCATCTCAATCAACAACTAGGATGTCATTCTTGAACACATACATAACATCACAACATATTTTACTGTCACTTAAAGGACTTATTTTACCATAAATGGAAAGATGGGATAATCCCGATGGTCAAAAACCATCAGCAATTTGTTTATCCTAAGAAGATGTTCTCATGGAGGACATGAGCTAGCTAACCTGGACAGAGACAATGGCTGTGGCCGATAGGGGGTCAGAATAATTTAGACTGTTATTTNCTGCTACTGCAGGAGGGAACCTTCCTAGCACTAGAGCAACTTTTACTACCTCAAAAGAATAATCTAATGGGCTTTATATAACTTTTGACTTACATATCCCCATATAGAAGAGGTAATAAAAATTAACTTACTAACAAGCACAGAGAAAATTTAATTTCATTATATTAGTATTGCCAAGCAAGTTAAAGTAACAAAATTGGGCAGCCTTTCTATACTTGTATAGCATGTTCAGACCTGTTCTATAAACAAAGTTTTACAAGCTGCTTCTAGTAGGGTTACAGTTTGATATTTATAAGGAGCTACTAGATAAAAGAAAAACAAAACACCCAAAAAACATATTAAAGTTGGATTGGATGGCATGTATAAAGTAAACCAGTGGAAGGAAAAGGTCTCCTTTCCTCTTCCTCCCTTAATTTCTTTTTATTCTGAAACCCCCAGCAATTATTCAGCCTCAGCAATTTAACTAGAGCTCAATTCTCTATGATTCTATGATCTATATCCAGAAAAGTTATACAAATGCTCTTAGATGTTGAACAACAGCATCAAGAACATGGAAGTGGTAGAAAATGGTACTTCCCTTTACCTCAGAAAAAGTGACATGGGTGATATGTAGGCATTTACATTCCTAAGGCTGGCTATGATTAATTTAAGATGCCAGCAGGCACNTTGTTTGGCTTAATGAAGTTTAATCATATTTAGATTATGCGTTTATGTTTCTTTTTCTACAGTTTGATCGGGCATGTCCAAGAGCTTATCAGATACTAGTGTTCAGTCATGACAGAATTTCCAGGATAGACTCTGTGCTGAGAAGTAGGGAATGGCCAAGGACAGTTTAACAGCTCTCCTCCTCCTCTTTACAACAATTGTCTCTATGGCATCTTAAAAATTTTCCATACATTGTCTACCATGTCGGACATATATATATATAAATACATATATATTAAAAATATATATTTTATATATATNTAAAAGAAAAACAAAACACCCAAAAAACATATTAAAGTTGGATTGGATGGCATGTATAAAGTAAACCAGTGGAAGGAAAAGGTCTCCTTTCCTCTTCCTCCCTTAATTTCTTTTTATTCTGAAACCCCCAGCAATTATTCAGCCTCAGCAATTTAACTAGAGCTCAATTCTCTATGATTCTATGATCTATATCCAGAAAAGTTATACAAATGCTCTTAGATGTTGAACAGCATCAAGAACATGGAAGTGGTAGAAAATGGTACTTCCCTTTACCTCAGAAAAAGTGACATGGGTGATATGTAGGCATTTACATTCCTAAGGCTGGCTATGATTAATTTAAGATGCCAGCAGGCACACTAAGGGCCTTTCCATGCTTGTAAAAATAGGTGGTTCTCAATAAAGCATGAGAACTTACAGGAACTCAGAAAGAAAGTATAAATACCCACTGTATTCCCTCATTCAACATTACATTTTACAAGGATATGGATGCATATACACCCCTACTTTCTTACTAGCCACAGCCCTTTGATAAACTCCGTAGAAATTTCCCAATTAAAAGCTAGACATACAGGCTTTTGGGTTAGATCTTAAAGTTCCACACATAAAAAACTGATAATTTTCTTCAGTGAGTTTTACTTCCACGAGGCATACACCACCCAGTGGTAGTTACATAGACATTTTGAACTTTTGTCATTTCAGAGACAGCACTGGTGGTATTAACAAAAAAACCCAACCCTGTTTGTATTTTATCAAGCTCACAGGAACAAAAAGTTAACAGTAAGAAGCATCCAGAAGCACTAAAATGCTGAAAGAAACATCTGTGCTTTGGGAGTAGCCTGCTGAGAGACCCCAATGGGACTTCTGCACAAAGATAGATGGCAGAATGTAACCCTTCTGTGAACAACTGTGAGTTTTGGAAACATGCTTCTGCTACTTAAAAAAAAATAAAAATCCCCAATCTTTAGTAAGATCTAAAAAGCTCAAGTGTTCGCCTTTTTTTCTCTCAGTTACCTACTTCCATAGGACCTTCCTGCCTTACAAGGGCAGAGACAGATGCAGGGGCTGTATAATATGGAAGGGGCCACAGAAAGCTTTCAGGACAGTTTAGGATGAACACACTGGGTGAAACCTTGCCCTCACTGACTTCTTGGAAGCTGGATGTGCCCATTATGTGCTCAAAATTACTTTATAAGAAAGGGAGGGAGGTCCTGTACAGATGGTAAACTTCTGCAAACTCTCATTAAGCAGATAAGACAACATTCTAGAAGGGAGAATTCTCAAACATCACCTTGTCACAGTTTGTCTGATAATAAACACTACAACTTATATGTATTTGGCTGCTGAAAAGGAAAAAGCACTGTTTACTTTTGTGCAGTCCATTTGTGAGAGTTTTAAGGAGCAGGGTATGTCACTGGAGAAATCATCAAGTATAGTCATTTCTACTGGCTATTCTCACAAAAGCTGTATCCTCTTTATAACTCATTTCTGCCAAGAGTCCTTTTTTGTAAAAAAAAAAAAAAAAAAGGGAAGAAACTCCCCAGCTGTCTGACCCTCCCTGTGAGTGGTCAACTTCAACCTATTCAAAACAAGTCCTTGCAACACATCCAACCTTTTCAGTGCTCCCAGTTCTGTAAGAGGCTATGCTGAAATAAAGAATAAAAAGAGTATCGAAATTGGACTCTCATCAACTTAGGGGAAGATTTACCCTGATACTTGGATTACATCTAAAATTTTACTGATGCCAAATGAAGTTGAGTAATGCCTAGTATGATTAACTGATGTGCTCACAGTGGGGGAGGATGATGCTCAGTCTTAGTTAAAGCTATTGTAGCTTTTGTACAATATACTTTTAGTATTAATGTTAATCTTTGTTTCATTTTAATGCATAGTCATATGCAAACACAGTATTTCCCATTTATATTTGTGTAAAAATAATTTATCAGTACTTTTATTTTTTGTGAGCCAAAGTATTTTCAAGGTCAGTCATGTTCAGAAGGAACTCATTAGGAAGCATGTAATTGTCAGATTAGTAACTGGAGATTTATTGTATCATAAGAATCAGATTAAGCTTTTCATGAATTTATTAATAGCTGCAGATAATTTTTTTAACAGTTCTTCAACTATCATAATACATACTTTTAATCTCCTCTGAAGCGTTAAGTGTTTTCAGACCACAGTATTTCTAGAAGAAATAGTTTGCTTCCAAGAACAGTTCACCAGCAATCAATAGTTTAAAACAGAAGTACCTTAACATTTTATCATAAGACTCCCTTTCCTATTCATATTTCCACAACCTGTAATGCAGGACCAAGCACTCCACAGCACAGGTATCAAAGACAGCTGAATATGCCCAAAGAGGGTCAGCCCAACACCAGGAGCCAAGAGCTGTCACACACTGAGAATGACACCTGTGAAAGGTTCCCTCCCAGAGAGCCTGGCTAGCTTGCTGTCCCATCAAGAGCAAGCTGTGATGCTGGCCAGCAGCACCTTCCCTTTCTACTAGGCTCTGCCCCGTGTTTTGCCAAGCATCTGCCTGCCACCCAATTTTATCACTCTCTTGAGAAAGACTCATCTGTCACTTTACACTTGAAAGGTGGAAGACCTTTGCCTTGTAACATCAGGGTTTACATTCCAAAATAGCATTGATGATGATAATAATAAATCTACTTTGAAGTAATTTCACTGCAAGGCCTACGCCAAGAGTTTGACTCATCAATCAATCAAACTCACATGCAAATCTTAGTTTCCTAATAAAGGGTTTTCAGTTCCCTTTAGCACAGCAAACCAGTGACCTCAAACAGGTGAAACTGTTATGCTGATCTCCACACTGTGGCCATGAGCTTTAGGCTCCTGGGCATTGTGTGACACTGGGGACAATACTCAGGTGTGCAGTGTGACAGTACCTCCTTGCCCAAAGCTGGATTCAGTGGCCAGCTCACAGCTGCTCTCTGTGACTTCACTTTCCTTTCCTTGAGCAGCCACTAATCGCCTGGTGTGTAGAGAGCACAGGCTCACCTAGGCTCAGCTCATATAACAACTGCTTCTCTGAAATTCCCTGTTCTCCTCCACGTCTTGTTGGCTTCCCTGCAAAGTAAATCTTCAGAACTGTAAAGTCTGCAGGGTTATAAGCTACTATGTCATACACCTACTACTTATGAAGCATTATGAATAGCTGATAAGGAAGAACTGAATCTTTCTCACCCAAACCTTTCATCAATTTTAACATTCTGGTTTCTGACTGGCATGAGACATGATGAACAGTGTGTAAGTGGTACACCGTATGGCCTCTTGACTAAATACCTGGCTGAGAGGAGAAATTACTTGTCCCTGAGAAATTCCAGCAACACTTATATTAACAGAAAGGTTCTAGACAAGATTAATAGTATTTAGCTTGGCATTACACCTTTAAAGGATCATCCTGTGATTAATGTGGGTCAAGCATTCCGAACCGATCTAAGTGGTGCCCTGATCAATCAGTCAATCACCAAAATTAGTTTTCTACCTTTGCTCCACCATGTTACTGAGACAGTAAAAAAGCTGGTATGAACTGCATGAGCTGTTCTGACAAAAGCAAAGAGAACTCTTTCCAAGCACACTGAATGAACACATTTTAATTACCACTCAGAAGCACTTTATTCTGAAATAAGAGGCAGGAAAGACATCACGTCATAAATTTTGTGTTGTTTGGGAATTTAAAATCTCTGCTTAAGGTCTTTCCCACACACACATTCATTCCTGTAGTCCCTTCTCAGTTCTGCCAAGAAACTGAAGCACCCCTAGAAAGCTATTCCATCAGGATATATATCCCTCCTGGACAAGTAAATTCTGAAAGTCAAATTAGGAGGCCTTCTGTGTTCACATTAACATCTACTGAAACAGATACAGGAGCTTCTTGTAGTTTGGCTAGGGATCTCAGGGTTTGGATACTCAGTCAAGCTGAAACAGCAGCCACTTAAGCTTCATCTGTTTATAGTCTGTTTTCTCACTAACATCTTCTTAAGCTCTTTAGTAAATTCACTGAGAACAATGGAAAATCAAAAGGCCATATCAGGAGTGTAGCAACCAACATCCCTTCTTTACTAAAGAACCCAAAGTACCTAAGACCACCAATACACTCTCTACAGGGGGTTTGGGGTAGAATTGTCCCTTCTTCTTTTGGCAAAATATGACAAACCTGTCTGTCAGTTCAGTAAAGATATGAATACAGCTCCAGTATTTCAAGACAGATACTTTCTTCCCTATACTTACACTGATAGGAAACAGAATGCTAATGCAACTACTTACACATAAGATCAGAAGAAACATGCAGTTTTTGTGAGTGTTTAGATCTGCTGTGAGGAAAATGATGATTAAAATCAGTCTACAAATTACTGAACCTCCTGCTGTGAACTAAAATGGAAACCAATGGTTTAAAGAATTTTTAGCAGTTATGAGGAGCAACATCCTATAGCTCATGTCTTCAGTTTTGCTATGTCTAATGGGAAGCACATCAGCAACTCTGTGTCCTTCAGGAAATCAGCACCAAAAAATGCCTAGACCTCCAGTAATGTTGAATAAACCCTGTTCTCATGGAAATTCTGGAGAGATAACTGTAGTAAGATTCAACATCTTAACTTCTGTATAGATTCAACACACTTGATTTCAGCCATAAAGATTTCAAAACCTTTAATCCCTAAAGAAGGGAGAAGGACGTGGGAGGAAGCAGGGTGGAGGGAAGCAGTTTTCTTTGCCTTGTGACATATTCTCCATAAAGATCATAGGAAAGAACCTCTAAACCACTTATCAAAGCTATCCTTTGTTTTATTTTCACTCTTCACTCTCCTTTCCCCTATTCTCAAAGTATTTTTGCAATCTCTCCTGAAGCATGGCAAAGGTGACAGCTCAGTACGCCACTCTGAGAAGCAGGATCTACCATTCAGAAACACTGTCAGCAGGGAGGTCTGGCTATGTAAGCCACATAGTTCTTTATACTGAAACTCATCCAAACCACAGTAACAACTTTGCAGTGCATGGGAATTCCATGATAGCATATTACCACACAAAGCTCAGACAGGATTGGGCAGGTAGTTGTCTTTTACCATAGTGTTTTTATGACTAGCATTTTGATTGCTGGTATGCAATTCAGAATGCTGCCCTTATTATACAATGTCTTTTTATATAAGGTGGTAATTTTTCCAGTGCTCCTACTCTTTAAGGCTTTATGAGTACAACCACTCACTTCCAGAAGTGCAAGTGGTTGCAGAAGCTGTGCTGTTAACGTAGGTATTAACCGATTGCTACTGTTGGCTATTACTATTGTTTAAGAATATACACTAATTTCAGGATTCAGCACTCCCTGACTGGTACAACTATAAAGCCTTCTGGACTGCTCTGTCATCAACTACTTCCCTAGAACAGTGTCGGTTTGGTCCCACCCTGCTGAAGTACACAGGAGTTGAGATTTCAAGAACAGAAGAATATTACTCCTTTAGAGTCTATTTCAGAGCTGGAAAAGAATATCACATATTTCCAAGCACTGCAACTAGTGACCGAGTGAGTAAAAAGCCAAGTCTTGCTACAGCACTCCCGTTAGTTTGAGAAGCAGCTTTTGTAGCACTGATGTACAGGAAGGATTGTGGCCAGGTTGCATAGTGTTCATCTTTACTGAAATCTTCAGAGCTATGGGAAGCTACTGACTTTCAGGCCCACTGTCAGCACAGAAGATTCCATCCTAGCTGGCTGCCTCATGGGCCACACAAACTAGCTGTTACCATGGACCTACAGTATGTAGAGAACAAAGCAGCTGAGTACTGTGCATCTTATTTTTTTCTGGCTATTTATAATTTCTTCTGCACCTTCTGAACTATGTATTCTGAATAGCACTCTTCATTAACTTTCTCTTTCTTCTGTAATCAAGCACATCCTGCAATGCCTGTCCCGAAGCACACCAAAGGTGCTAACACATTACTTGCCCTTAAGATCCCTACCAAGGAAAAGTATGATACTGCTTTCCAGTAAAACTCTGGTTTAACGAAGAGGGACGAGTGGCTGGTCTTTTTCTGACACATCGCTCGAGTAGAAATGAAGGAAAATTTTTTTCGTACCACAAGGTGGAGCAGTAGATCCTTATAGATCTTGGCAGGTCCTAACCTGACCATTAGTGTAACAGCAACCTACTGCATTTGTAGAAAACAAAGAATTGCTGGAGAACCGAACAGGCTGGCTTCGGTCTTTCAAATACAGAGCTGCCCAGTAAGGGCAATAATTCTTCCCAAGCAGCCCCTTCTTGGATTTCATGTATTAGGATACTATAGGAGTGGCAGCTTTTAGCCAGATCTCATTCACATCAACAAGCTCATGGCCACAATGACAGCAAGGACATAATCCATTGGTAACAAGATGTTACCCCTGAACACAACATTTTTAAATGAGTGCAAAATTCAAATGGAGATACAGTTTCTTTCCCTCAATGAATGACACCAGAGGAAATAATTTCCCAAATACTAAGTTTAGGAAGTTGTTCTCTGCAGTCCACTCAAAAGATTTACCTTGGGAAAACATACAAGCTCCACACAGATTTTACTACCATTCTACAATAAAGAACTGTACAACTGTACATTTTTCCCCTTCCTCAGTGTTAGTGTAACCCAACTTCCAGCAGGTCTCAGCACCTTGCCTTCTTGGCAAAAGCATCTTTATCTTATAACAACAGTAATGGAAAGCAGAGTTTCTGTGAGCAAGAACANCACCAAAAAATGCCTAGACCTCCAGTAATGTTGAATAAACCCTGTTCTCATGGAAATTCTGGAGAGATAACTGTAGTAAGATTCAACATCTTAACTTCTGTATAGATTCAACACACTTGATTTCAGCCATAAAGATTTCAAAACCTTTAATCCCTAAAGAAGGGAGAAGGACGTGGGAGGAAGCAGGGTGGAGGGAAGCAGTTTTCTTTGCCTTGTGACATATTCTCCATAAAGATCATAGGAAAGAACCTCTAAACCACTTATCAAAGCTATCCTTTGTTTTATTTTCACTCTTCACTCTCCTTTCCCCTATTCTCAAAGTATTTTTGCAATCTCTCCTGAAGCATGGCAAAGGTGACAGCTCAGTACGCCACTCTGAGAAGCAGGATCTACCATTCAGAAACACTGTCAGCAGGGAGGTCTGGCTATGTAAGCCACATAGTTCTTTATACTGAAACTCATCCAAACCACAGTAACAACTTTGCAGTGCATGGGAATTCCATGATAGCATATTACCACACAAAGCTCAGACAGGATTGGGCAGGTAGTTGTCTTTTACCATAGTGTTTTTATGACTAGCATTTTGATTGCTGGTATGCAATTCAGAATGCTGCCCTTATTATACAATGTCTTTTTATATAAGGTGGTAATTTTTCCAGTGCTCCTACTCTTTAAGGCTTTATGAGTACAACCACTCACTTCCAGAAGTGCAAGTGGTTGCAGAAGCTGTGCTGTTAACGTAGGTATTAACCGATTGCTACTGTTGGCTATTACTATTGTTTAAGAATATACACTAATTTCAGGATTCAGCACTCCCTGACTGGTACAACTATAAAGCCTTCTGGACTGCTCTGTCATCAACTACTTCCCTAGAACAGTGTCGGTTTGGTCCCACCCTGCTGAAGTACACAGGAGTTGAGATTTCAAGAACAGAAGAATATTACTCCTTTAGAGTCTATTTCAGAGCTGGAAAAGAATATCACATATTTCCAAGCACTGCAACTAGTGACCGAGTGAGTAAAAAGCCAAGTCTTGCTACAGCACTCCCGTTAGTTTGAGAAGCAGCTTTTGTAGCACTGATGTACAGGAAGGATTGTGGCCAGGTTGCATAGTGTTCATCTTTACTGAAATCTTCAGAGCTATGGGAAGCTACTGACTTTCAGGCCCACTGTCAGCACAGAAGATTCCATCCTAGCTGGCTGCCTCATGGGCCACACAAACTAGCTGTTACCATGGACCTACAGTATGTAGAGAACAAAGCAGCTGAGTACTGTGCATCTTATTTTTTTCTGGCTATTTATAATTTCTTCTGCACCTTCTGAACTATGTATTCTGAATAGCACTCTTCATTAACTTTCTCTTTCTTCTGTAATCAAGCACATCCTGCAATGCCTGTCCCGAAGCACACCAAAGGTGCTAACACATTACTTGCCCTTAAGATCCCTACCAAGGAAAAGTATGATACTGCTTTCCAGTAAAACTCTGGTTTAACGAAGAGGGACGAGTGGCTGGTCTTTTTCTGACACATCGCTCGAGTAGAAATGAAGGAAAATTTTTTTCGTACCACAAGGTGGAGCAGTAGATCCTTATAGATCTTGGCAGGTCCTAACCTGACCATTAGTGTAACAGCAACCTACTGCATTTGTAGAAAACAAAGAATTGCTGGAGAACCGAACAGGCTGGCTTCGGTCTTTCAAATACAGAGCTGCCCAGTAAGGGCAATAATTCTTCCCAAGCAGCCCCTTCTTGGATTTCATGTATTAGGATACTATAGGAGTGGCAGCTTTTAGCCAGATCTCATTCACATCAACAAGCTCATGGCCACAATGACAGCAAGGACATAATCCATTGGTAACAAGATGTTACCCCTGAACACAACATTTTTAAATGAGTNACAAGTCATACCACTTACTTAACAGCAGTAATGGAAAGCAGAGTTTCTGTGAGCAAGAACAATGAAATATATTGAACTAACTATAATATTGGAAAGTTCATGGCCAAGCATTATCAACACAGCAAGTTCCCAGTTTAGAAGCTACTCATAAGTATCTGATACATGACTACAACAGCATGCAGGACTATGTCTGTCTACTGGTACCCAGTAAGACTGATGCTAGAAGGAAGTTCAAAGTTCCTGCCCCCCGCTGAGGTATAATTATAGCTGCACACAGGCATCTTATTTACAAAATTTATCACAAAACTAAGAAATNTCAGCAGGGAGGTCTGGCTATGTAAGCCACATAGTTCTTTATACTGAAACTCATCCAAACCACAGTAACAACTTTGCAGTGCATGGGAATTCCATGATAGCATATTACCACACAAAGCTCAGACAGGATTGGGCAGGTAGTTGTCTTTTACCATAGTGTTTTTATGACTAGCATTTTGATTGCTGGTATGCAATTCAGAATGCTGCCCTTATTATACAATGTCTTTTTATATAAGGTGGTAATTTTTCCAGTGCTCCTACTCTTTAAGGCTTTATGAGTACAACCACTCACTTCCAGAAGTGCAAGTGGTTGCAGAAGCTGTGCTGTTAACGTAGGTATTAACCGATTGCTACTGTTGGCTATTACTATTGTTTAAGAATATACACTAATTTCAGGATTCAGCACTCCCTGACTGGTACAACTATAAAGCCTTCTGGACTGCTCTGTCATCAACTACTTCCCTAGAACAGTGTCGGTTTGGTCCCACCCTGCTGAAGTACACAGGAGTTGAGATTTCAAGAACAGAAGAATATTACTCCTTTAGAGTCTATTTCAGAGCTGGAAAAGAATATCACATATTTCCAAGCACTGCAACTAGTGACCGAGTGAGTAAAAAGCCAAGTCTTGCTACAGCACTCCCGTTAGTTTGAGAAGCAGCTTTTGTAGCACTGATGTACAGGAAGGATTGTGGCCAGGTTGCATAGTGTTCATCTTTACTGAAATCTTCAGAGCTATGGGAAGCTACTGACTTTCAGGCCCACTGTCAGCACAGAAGATTCCATCCTAGCTGGCTGCCTCATGGGCCACACAAACTAGCTGTTACCATGGACCTACAGTATGTAGAGAACAAAGCAGCTGAGTACTGTGCATCTTATTTTTTTCTGGCTATTTATAATTTCTTCTGCACCTTCTGAACTATGTATTCTGAATAGCACTCTTCATTAACTTTCTCTTTCTTCTGTAATCAAGCACATCCTGCAATGCCTGTCCCGAAGCACACCAAAGGTGCTAACACATTACTTGCCCTTAAGATCCCTACCAAGGAAAAGTATGATACTGCTTTCCAGTAAAACTCTGGTTTAACGAAGAGGGACGAGTGGCTGGTCTTTTTCTGACACATCGCTCGAGTAGAAATGAAGGAAAATTTTTTTCGTACCACAAGGTGGAGCAGTAGATCCTTATAGATCTTGGCAGGTCCTAACCTGACCATTAGTGTAACAGCAACCTACTGCATTTGTAGAAAACAAAGAATTGCTGGAGAACCGAACAGGCTGGCTTCGGTCTTTCAAATACAGAGCTGCCCAGTAAGGGCAATAATTCTTCCCAAGCAGCCCCTTCTTGGATTTCATGTATTAGGATACTATAGGAGTGGCAGCTTTTAGCCAGATCTCATTCACATCAACAAGCTCATGGCCACAATGACAGCAAGGACATAATCCATTGGTAACAAGATGTTACCCCTGAACACAACATTTTTAAATGAGTGCAAAATTCAAATGGAGATACAGTTTCTTTCCCTCAATGAATGACACCAGAGGAAATAATTTCCCAAATACTAAGTTTAGGAAGTTGTTCTCTGCAGTCCACTCAAAAGATTTACCTTGGGAAAACATACAAGCTCCACACAGATTTTACTACCATTCTACAATAAAGAACTGTACAACTGTACATTTTTCCCCTTCCTCAGTGTTAGTGTAACCCAACTTCCAGCAGGTCTCAGCACCTTGCCTTCTTGGCAAAAGCATCTTTATCTTATAACAACAGTAATGGAAAGCAGAGTTTCTGTGAGCAAGAACAATGAAATATATTGAACTAACTATAATATTGGAAAGTTCATGGCCAAGCATTATCAACACAGCAAGTTCCCAGTTTAGAAGCTACTCATAAGTATCTGATACATGACTACAACAGCATGCAGGACTATGTCTGTCTACTGGTACCCAGTAAGACTGATGCTAGAAGGAAGTTCAAAGTTCCTGCCCCCCGCTGAGGTATAATTATAGCTGCACACAGGCATCTTATTTACAAAATTTATCACAAAACTAAGAAATAACTTGTGCTGTACAGTGCTTTTGTCTCCTCTCTAAAGAGAAGTGCAGATGTGTCCATGAGATCATGAGGCAGGTGTTGGTGAGTCCAGAGACACTCCGGGATTTTGTTTTGGGGAAGAGCTTGATCATNTGGGCAGGTAGTTGTCTTTTACCATAGTGTTTTTATGACTAGCATTTTGATTGCTGGTATGCAATTCAGAATGCTGCCCTTATTATACAATGTCTTTTTATATAAGGTGGTAATTTTTCCAGTGCTCCTACTCTTTAAGGCTTTATGAGTACAACCACTCACTTCCAGAAGTGCAAGTGGTTGCAGAAGCTGTGCTGTTAACGTAGGTATTAACCGATTGCTACTGTTGGCTATTACTATTGTTTAAGAATATACACTAATTTCAGGATTCAGCACTCCCTGACTGGTACAACTATAAAGCCTTCTGGACTGCTCTGTCATCAACTACTTCCCTAGAACAGTGTCGGTTTGGTCCCACCCTGCTGAAGTACACAGGAGTTGAGATTTCAAGAACAGAAGAATATTACTCCTTTAGAGTCTATTTCAGAGCTGGAAAAGAATATCACATATTTCCAAGCACTGCAACTAGTGACCGAGTGAGTAAAAAGCCAAGTCTTGCTACAGCACTCCCGTTAGTTTGAGAAGCAGCTTTTGTAGCACTGATGTACAGGAAGGATTGTGGCCAGGTTGCATAGTGTTCATCTTTACTGAAATCTTCAGAGCTATGGGAAGCTACTGACTTTCAGGCCCACTGTCAGCACAGAAGATTCCATCCTAGCTGGCTGCCTCATGGGCCACACAAACTAGCTGTTACCATGGACCTACAGTATGTAGAGAACAAAGCAGCTGAGTACTGTGCATCTTATTTTTTTCTGGCTATTTATAATTTCTTCTGCACCTTCTGAACTATGTATTCTGAATAGCACTCTTCATTAACTTTCTCTTTCTTCTGTAATCAAGCACATCCTGCAATGCCTGTCCCGAAGCACACCAAAGGTGCTAACACATTACTTGCCCTTAAGATCCCTACCAAGGAAAAGTATGATACTGCTTTCCAGTAAAACTCTGGTTTAACGAAGAGGGACGAGTGGCTGGTCTTTTTCTGACACATCGCTCGAGTAGAAATGAAGGAAAATTTTTTTCGTACCACAAGGTGGAGCAGTAGATCCTTATAGATCTTGGCAGGTCCTAACCTGACCATTAGTGTAACAGCAACCTACTGCATTTGTAGAAAACAAAGAATTGCTGGAGAACCGAACAGGCTGGCTTCGGTCTTTCAAATACAGAGCTGCCCAGTAAGGGCAATAATTCTTCCCAAGCAGCCCCTTCTTGGATTTCATGTATTAGGATACTATAGGAGTGGCAGCTTTTAGCCAGATCTCATTCACATCAACAAGCTCATGGCCACAATGACAGCAAGGACATAATCCATTGGTAACAAGATGTTACCCCTGAACACAACATTTTTAAATGAGTGCAAAATTCAAATGGAGATACAGTTTCTTTCCCTCAATGAATGACACCAGAGGAAATAATTTCCCAAATACTAAGTTTAGGAAGTTGTTCTCTGCAGTCCACTCAAAAGATTTACCTTGGGAAAACATACAAGCTCCACACAGATTTTACTACCATTCTACAATAAAGAACTGTACAACTGTACATTTTTCCCCTTCCTCAGTGTTAGTGTAACCCAACTTCCAGCAGGTCTCAGCACCTTGCCTTCTTGGCAAAAGCATCTTTATCTTATAACAACAGTAATGGAAAGCAGAGTTTCTGTGAGCAAGAACAATGAAATATATTGAACTAACTATAATATTGGAAAGTTCATGGCCAAGCATTATCAACACAGCAAGTTCCCAGTTTAGAAGCTACTCATAAGTATCTGATACATGACTACAACAGCATGCAGGACTATGTCTGTCTACTGGTACCCAGTAAGACTGATGCTAGAAGGAAGTTCAAAGTTCCTGCCCCCCGCTGAGGTATAATTATAGCTGCACACAGGCATCTTATTTACAAAATTTATCACAAAACTAAGAAATAACTTGTGCTGTACAGTGCTTTTGTCTCCTCTCTAAAGAGAAGTGCAGATGTGTCCATGAGATCATGAGGCAGGTGTTGGTGAGTCCAGAGACACTCCGGGATTTTGTTTTGGGGAAGAGCTTGATCATTTGCTCCTTTTTGTCGTTTGTTTCTCATTTATGTATGGCTCTACAGCCCTAGTTAAAATCAATAGATGCCTAAACCACAAGGGAAAAAACCTGACCCAGCTGAAGTCAATGGGTGGTTTTTTTCCATTGACGTCACCAGAGCCAGGATTTCAACCCAAATAACAGACATCTCTCTCTTAAGGACTCCTAAGTAGACAGAATTTCCAGACTAAGAACTATGTGAGAAGAAAAACAGAGTAAAGTAATAAAAAACTATTCAGACTAAATGGATACAGAAGACTTCCACTGACTAATAACTGATCTTCACTCAGTGGAATAGCTTGGCAATTTACCTCATAAGCAAAATGTCAGGACTCCCATATGATGATGGTCATTATAACACAAAATTAATTTACTCCATGAGAATTAGACTGTGACTTTGGCATACTTCTATGTATGGCTTAAGCAATAAAAAAAAAAGTACTATTTTAAGAAGTGCCTCTTACTCTCATATTTTCATAAAGATAAATGATTAGGCAAGAATCTCTAACTCTCAAGGCTAAAGAGAAAAGCTGAGGAAATACAAAGCAAGTACAAGACTACAAGCCAGCAGGCTAATAAAAGGACTGGACAAGATCATCTTACATTTTAAAACAGTTTAAATTATTCAGGGGCCTAACCAGCAGTATTTGAACTTCTGAAATTGGTGGTTGTAGAAATGTAGCTTGCATTGGTTACTCTCTCTCCCTTGACTCTTCCATAAAAGAAAGTGATACAAAACAGTTACCAGGCTATTCCTAAATTGCAGGTTAAATCCTTCGTTGACGCATAGAAGGGCTGATGACAAAAATCACTGTCTCTAACCCTAAATTAAAAGATTCTGAAGTGTTCAAGATCACCTAAATTTTTCATTCTAATTACCATTTTACAGCAAGGAGATATCGTGTCTTAAAATAATGTTTAGAAATATGAAAAAAAAAAAAAAGCTGTGTGGTAAATTGTAAACACCAAGCACAACCATACTGATTTATCATAAGGTTTGAATAATTGGTGAACAACAGTGGCCCCCAATCTGCCCTTGCAAGAGTTGGCACTGTGATGAAACCAGAAAGATTCTGCTTCAAACTGTTGATAGGTCTCTGCTTCATCTTGGCAGTGAGCTATGATGGGCCCTGAGGTCATTTGCACATTCTCCAATGGCATTTCAAGCTAGGATGCCCCAAATAGAACAGCAGCGATGAAGTACACACTGGACAGCTTGGACTGAGGGGAAAATTTACTTCATTGCTTGAAGCCTTTTAGGAAAATAGCCCACTATATAAGAGCAAATACATTGCTCAGGTTTCAAACTTTCCCCTGATTAATTCCACAGATGAGGGACAAAAAATGGAGAAGGGTGTTGCTAGCTAGTACAGCTAGATTAGTGCAGCATTGTTGTGGTTTCATATTGGTCTAGGTGAGAGTCAATTTACCTTCTTGAGCAAGGGAATATTATCATCAATTCCCCTAGCCCAAACACATATGCTTTCCAAACAGAAAAGTTCCCTGTGAAGAGACAGAGCTGGGACAGCTTTTGTGCAATTCTGGTGTTCAGTGCTGACATAAAGCTTCAAAGTAACGAAGCCACAGACATTTGGAAATTGCCCTTGCTCAGACTTTCCAAAATTGTACCAAACTCCAGTAGCAACTATAATCTGATGAGTATGGGGCTTTGCACTATTCTAGATTATTATGCAGTAGTGGCCATCACTGTAATAGTAAATTTGCCATAATAGTTGCTAACAGCATTGCACACAGTCAGTACAATTTACAAATAAATTGTAGTGATGCAACATCTGTCCTATATAAGAAAATATTATTTATGGCTAGTTTGCATACTATCCATTACAAAATGTGTGAAATCTGTGCTTTGTAGCTTATATCGGATGTCTAAGAAATACAGATATACCAGGAAACTGCACATAAAGAATATTCAGTAGCGTTGACAGAAAATGTAGGTGGGTTTATTAAAACACAAAGAATGATTTTATAGGGTATGTAACTGTCTGCTACTTTATAGCCCTGTATGTAGTTTGCAGTGTAGTTATTCTGCTTCCTTTAGTGGCATCAGAAAGAACATTCATCCTGAAGGTTTCAGTTATAATGACTGGGAGTAAAGATTAGGTTCACTAGAATCCTTATAGATAGGAACATACAACTGTCTCATACTTTTGTGATAGAACATAACCATTTAATGATAGGAAGAATTTAGAGGACTCTGTCATGCAAGAGTTTGTAAAGATTAAGACAGAACAGAAAGTATTACACTATTACAAATAAATCTCTAATAAGGCCTGGAAGAAAAAGGAATGTTTTGCTTTGGTCAGTGAGTCCAAAAATTGGAGTGACAACTGAAAATTGGATTAATCACAAAATGGTAAGGCAAGTTTTAAGTGTACCTCAGAGTGTTTATACTTGATGCTTCCCTAGCAGAATTTCAAGGCATTTACCTCCTATTGGTTTGTACATTAATCCTCTTGAAAGCTGCCTGGCACTTTGTCTGGAGCTGATTTAAGATGTCTTAAGAACTTTGTTTTACCCTGGCACAGTTATGAATCTCATGCTGCCTAAAATGGGCACTGCGTCCTCTCCAGAGGGTGCTTAAGTTTGGGGCTATTTTTCATTTTGACAACCTGCAGAAGAAAAGCAGTCTTCAAGAGAAACACCCTCTCTCTGAGGTTGTGTTGTGAAGCAGAAGCTGCACTGTTGCACATACAGAACAAAGCCCGTTTAACGTGCCTTCTTTCAGAGTCATTAGCTACTACTGTGGCTCTAATTAGCTCTGCCAGGGCAGTTGTATCACCTCACATGAGGCAGCCCGTGCAGGTGGCATGGCTAGGAGGTGAGTTGCCATGTGTACACCCTGTACATTGTACACAGGACAGCAAGCAGCTCCAATAACAGCAATTCCAAGAGCGTTAGAATGAAAATAAAGACCAAAGCAAGGACAGGAACCCTGCCTAAATGAAGGGCAGAAATCCAGAGGATTAATCCCAGGCTTTTTTCTAGTAAGGTGTAGGAACATGTCAGGGGTAGAAGCTTGGCATTCCTGAAGCATCAAATGCACAGATCAGAAAGGGTATGATGACTTCATATAGGTACAGAAAGTGCTCACATAACTCTTCAGCATGTCAACAGGAACCTGCTGCACCAAGAAATACCTGTAAGATAAGAATTTTAGACTGAAAAGCAGGAATCACTATCATGCTGTAATGAGTTCAGTTCACTAGGTCTCTTCAGATTATGAAAAGAAGGCTGAAACACTTGATTGCAGCACTGAAGCATCTTCACAGGAGGGAAATCGTGTAGGTAGGGTATTTGCATTTACCATGGAAAGCACTGCCACAATCAAATGTCAGATACAGTGAAATTAGAAACAATTATTTTAAAAAATATTATTACGCTATGAAATAATCTACCAAAAAAAGCAAAGAATCTGCCTTGTACATTCAGATCAGGATTATATGTTTTTCTGTCTGAAATTTTGGTATATGTTAGACAAGAAGTTAGATCAAAGTATCTACCAATCCATTCTGGCATTAGAATTGGATGGATCCATGAATTTTGAAAACATTTGTTTTAGTTTACAACTGAAACTAAACAAACATAAGTGAACATAGAAGTTCTCTGAGAAGGATGAGAGAACTATGACTAACAGTCTGTATCTGAACTAAAATAAAACTAGTTGCCAACATCTCCCTGGCACCAAACACGAACTTCCCTACACTCAAGAGGCAGCTAAATCTGATGAAGTAGTATCTCTTTCTGTGTACATGACT
>VYZU01071899.1:4227-66362 GCA_013401355.1 Ceyx cyanopectus
AAAGCTGATGTGAAGAATGCAGTTAGGGCTGGATTTTATTTATTTTATTTTATTTTATTTTTACAATGGCTTTAGATTAATTCAGTCTTTCTTTAATAGCTCAGTTTCTTATCAGCCCTGCAGAGTCTTTGGTAGGATTCCTTTTCTGAGTTGTGGATTGAAAAAGTTTTAGCTGTTTACTTTTTTGTGGTTTTAGCATGTTGGCCATTTGAAAACCTCCCTCACCCCACCTTTTTTTCCCCTACTTTCTTAAAATTACTATCTAATATTTCTGAGTTTCAGCTCTTCTGTTGTACCTGTTTGGACCTAATTTTTAATTTTAAAGAAGGACCTCTTATTAGCTCTTTTTTTTTTTCCTTTTTGTTGTTTTGGTTTTATTTTTTCCTTTTTGACCATATCAGCCTTTATTTGATCCTTTTGAAAGGATAAGTGGCAAATATTTATTCTGAAAATCTCCTATGGCTTTATAAATAGTCCCCATGCCACTGATAAACATCTTGCATTTTCTGCAATTTCTTAGAATCCTAGTAATTGTTTTACGTACCTCTTTTAGCATTAAGCATTACTGTAGATCTTATCTTCCTTATTACATCACTGTCTGTGTTACATAATCAAGAATACTGATGCTGTTCCTCCTATGAACATTTGTCATTTCAGTTTATAAGAATCCAATATTTACAATGAAAGTATTTTCTCAACTAGAGGTTGACCCTTTGCTCTCTGTGATCTCTCATACAGAACAAGTAGGTTTAGTTTTGCTTTCTGGACTTCCCTTCTACCATTCTTGCTTCTGCTGTTGCTCCAGCTGGCCATCACTACAAGTTCTTCTCCAAGAGTCTGCTGATGTTTCCATGGACAACTGGTAGATATATTTAATATTTACTACCTATTTGTAATGAATGGTGTGCTTACACCACTAACCTTTTGCAAAACAGTAAGGAATGCTTGAAATACATCTTGGAGAGGAGAGACAAAGGTGATCTGGTTACTTCTCATTTGGAGAAATCTGGGAGGTGTTAGGAATAGTGTTTTCTTTAGAATTCTATTTAAAGGTATACAAAGCTATGGCTTTTATCTAAGAAAAAGAAGCTTCACTTCTCCTGAGCAACTCTACTTGTAAATGAAAGGAGCTTACCTTAATCCCTGCAGCAAGTGGTGACAAAAACCAAGAAATCCAGCAATAAAAGGTCTTTTTCAGCACCAGCACAAGAATCTTCGAGCCAGTTAATTATTCCTTTCTTCATCAGCTTAAGTTACAAAATCTCTTGAATATTCTTGACCTGCAGTAGAAGAATGACTACTCATCCTCAGTATTACATTTCCTTATGTGATGTCCCATCATCTGATAAAAGGAAGGGTCATTGTTAAGAGACTTCATAGTGCCTGAAGGTTTAATAATCTTTGAGGGTAAAAATAGCTTGAAGACAATGATTGCTAAAAGCCAGGGAATTTTCTTTAACATATTACACCAGACAGGATTGGAGTCCACACTCCATTACTGAATTACTACTGTACAAGAAGTATCAATGAATTGAGCATATGAATTTTTTTGTTTTAATTTCAGTGTTTGGTTTCCTTTCTGTTTGGTACAAAGAAAAGCTTTCTGAAACTTTGTAAGAAGCTAAAATACTATTTTGGAATTTGAGGGTGGTGTGAGTTGGAATTTTTCTTTTGTGATGTGTCAATAATAAATCATAATATAGCATGTACAATGACATCTTATAAAATATTCTATTAATCTTAATTAGGAAGGTTTAATTTATTAATTTCTATGTGAGATATCAGAACTGATATAACTGAAAAAGCAAAACTCTAAGACTATCCAGACATGTCTGATCAACAGAAATGTTTTTCTTTCAAAGAAAGGCTTAGTGTCCTACTGTTCTTCACAGTCTTGCTGTGGTAACAAGAACTTTGAATGATCACTTTTGAACAGAGTTCTGCATAGATCAAACTTGGAATGCCAGCAAAGTGGTGTGTGTGTGTGTGTGTGTGTATTTTATAACTTATTATTTGTAGTGGTTGTGAAAAGCAAAGCTTTTGGGATTGTCTCTGTGTGCCTAACCTCATGAGGCACTTCCAGGATTCTTGTTATCACTCAAGTTACATTAACCTGACTTCAGGACAGAAATCAATCCAAATGCAAAACTGATTTATTTAAGCTGTGTTTCCCTCAGTAATTTCCTTCTTACTGTTTCCCTTGCATTTACACCTTCTCATTAGCACACATGCAGACAACAGTCTAGAACACACAGCTAAAGTATAAGCCTCTGTGTCTGGAGGAAAATAGAGATTGTTTATTTTCATACCTAATTACTCCATATTAAAGAGCAACAGAACTTTTGACAGGACAAATTATTTTCTTAAGTAATAAGAGAAAGTGAAAAGCACTTATAGGGAATGAATGGGGAACACAGCACAATAACAAACTCAGTAAAAAGGATAGGTTGTTTTTGTGCATTATTTTTTTCTGCAGAAATATAGGTAATATTACCAATATTAAAAAGATGGAAAAGGGATATAACATAAGCCCCTATAAGCAAGAAAATTGTTCTGTCGTGATGATAAGATCATGGGAAAATCTGGCAAAACTATGAACAGTACAAGCAATTAATAATCACTCTAAGCTGGTAGGCCCTGAGAAGAAAGGGACACAATTATATGGCACTGAGAGGCACCAAGTTGAACAGATCAGAGACATGGTACATCTATATTCACAGTAGTGTAAAGAACTAATACAATACCTGGATGAACAGAGGTTGAAATGTTGAAGGGCTGAACATAGGGAAATCCTTTCTCTGTGATTCAAAGATTGGTGCTTCCAAGCCACCTTGCTTTCTAACACTCCTCACTTAAGTGGGAGGCTGGACAAGGATTCCATGAGAAACTCAATAACAAGGCAGTGTTAGTAGGCAGACATCCTTTATTTGCATCATGGGCTGCACAGGGAATGGCTCCTCCAAATGTGTGCACCATCTGCAGTTAACCAGGACATACTTAGACAGTGTATATATGACTATGCATTAGATTTCTGAACATTCGGTTACATACTCATTAGTGTTCTAAGAAATTATTAACATATGTGTTGTCTAATCTCCACCTAGTCCTGCATGGGCAATTACTTTATTAGTGTCTTAGGGTGGTCATCTTCAGTTCTGCTGACAAATCTGCAGAACCTGTTTTAAGAGGTCTTCTGCTGTGTTGACATCACCTTCTTTGTTTTGGTCAAAGCCCCTTAAATTCTGTTACATTCTTACATTCTATTCCCTAAAGAATGCAGGGAAGTTAGCAAACAAGTGCTGATAAGTGCAGTAATTAGTTTAGGTTAGTATCTGAAGACAGAGACAAGAGTAGTAAGGTCTTCTTATCACCTATTCAATGACTGTAAGTCTGAGGGGAGTGAGACTGTATACCCTTACAAAAAACCAGCACAACAAAGAAACAAAACAAACAAAAACACCAAAGAAAAAGGCACAAAAACAAACCACAAACAAAAGCAATCAGAACCACGACAAATAAAAACCCAACCATAACAAAACAGAAACAAACAAAAACCCCAAGCACGCAGCCCTCAAAACAGTAGAGCCATGAACTGAGTGATGCTTTTCTGTATGTTAAGCCCAGGCCCACTGAGCCATCCCAGAGGTCTAGTGCTGCCCAACTCTTTTTCAATGTAGGAAAATGGCTAACAAGGCTCTGCAGAAATTTCAACTAGATGAATGAAGGCTTGGAAGAACAAACCACTTTTCCCTCCCTATTCTAAGAATCAAGAGGACTGTAAATGTCAATTTTGTTAAGCTGTTTTAGGAGAAATTTTGAATTCTTTGTCAAATATTTGATAAATAAGGAAAGTGAGATAAAGCTAGATAGCAGCTGGGGAATGCATAACAGCTTACAGAATTGTATCAAAAAATGGTAATTTACTGTGGGCTGTAATAAGAATGTGACTTAAAATCGTGAATTCCCAGTAAGCTTGCTTTTGTATTCCGTTATCTCCAGTCCTAAAGACTGATGAACACCATGGCACAAATAATCTCCAGTACTTTCAGTCTGTCACCTACATTGCAGACTTCTCTGCTTTATGCTCGTGCTTCCCTTTTCCCCCTCTGCAGATGTTTGCTGACCATTCCTGAGTTCTTTCCATCAGTGGAGGCATTGACCTGAGCATAGACTCAAAAAGCAGGAAAGACCTGTCAACTGCTTTTGTGGCTTGGTGCATAGAATAATAAAAATGTCTGGGTTGAAAGGGACCTCTAGAGTTCATCTAGTCTAACCGCCCCCTGCTGAGAGCAGGGACATCTTCAACTAGAGCAGGTTGCTCAGAGCCTTGTCAAGCCCCACCTCGAATGTCTCCAGGGATGGTGCTTCCACCACCTACCTGGGCAACCTGTTTCAGTGCTCCACCACTCTTGAGGTAAAGAACTTATTCCTTATTTCTAATCTAAATCCACTCCTTTCTAAATCCACTTTCTTTCAAAATCCAATCCTTGCCCCTTGTCCTTTCAAGAAGGGGTGCAGCCCCCAGCACTCTTATTCCATAGCTCTGTCTGATGCCCAAGAAGCCTCCAAGCTGCTGGGAGGACAGACATGTCTGACCTCCAGACCACACTGGAAGAAAACTGCTGCAAAGCTAATGCCTTCCCTTTGTTCTTTTACATCTTGGACCTTGTTAACACCCCTGAGCCACAAAGTGCAGTGTGGTACTTCCTTTATTACATGAAATCCTTTTCTAAAGCGGACCTATTACAGGAAATATTTACAGCATTTCTCCACTGAAGCTAACAAACATTTAACAGCTCTCTTCATGAGCCACACTGAAATGCAGTGCTGGAAGGGGTCACTCCAGCACATGCCAAAAACGTTTTTGAGAACTTTGTGTTGAGCAACCAGGGAGGAATGCAACAGGGCTGGAAGCCTTGCCAGGATTTGCAGTCTGAGCAAGGGAGCCTTGGCATCCCACAGCCAGGATTTCTTGAGGCTGCACAAGAAATGGGGCAGGGGGGAGTGCACCTGACTGTCCTGCTGCTGTCAGGGCTGAGACAACTCATCTTTGTCTGCAGACTCAAGAATCCATGTGGTGGATTTCCCCATACTCTCTGCCTGTCAATGAGCTGTGGGGGGAGGTGTGTTCAACTGCTTAGGCCTGCATATGAACTCTCTTGCTTGTGCTCTTCTGTTGTGTAACTCTATATGAATTTGTGATCTAATGAGTACTTCTGTGTAATTTTTTTTTGTGATGGAGATGCATCCAGTCATGGCAGAGAGCAGCTGTAACATGATGTTTAGAATCACTACAAAAATATGTGCTGTATTATCTTACAGAAACGGGAGGCAACGCTGATCGGTGTGACAAGCTAAAGCTGGATAGAAGCTGCACTTGCACAGCACCTCTGATGCCTAAGCTTTGCTTGCATAATGTTTACTACCTGAATTCGAGTCACCTAAGAAGGGAATGAATTTTGGTCAAATAACTAAAAGTCACATCTGCTTTGCAGTCCCTGGTGTGACCAGGATCCTGCAGGCTAATTTATCTTTAAGCTTGTTAACTAGCCTGGAGAATACTGACAGTGCAACCATACTGACAGAAAGCTTGGTAGCCAAGAAGAAAAACATCTGGGTAAATACTGTGTGCAGTTAGTCCCTGCTCAGCTCTGGACTCCTGCAGCTCTGCAGGGCTCTCTGGGACAGCAGGCTGAGGGCCAAAGCGATGCTGGGACAAAGAATTAAGTGAGAGCTCTAGAAGGTAATTAGCTGCTTTCACTTGAACATCAGGAGTCAGGATAGAAGATAATTACTAAAGATAGATAATTACTAAAGCAGAGTTTGGCTTTTTCTTGGTAGCAAATCTGGGAGGGATGATAGGATTTTAAGACAGTGTTCAGTCCCTGTCTATGTGCAAAGTGTTACACTGCTCCACTCTGACACTGAAATGATTGCTAAAATTATAAATTGACTCAACATCATGTTTATTATTTACACTGTGCAGAGACAAGCATTTATCTTAAATTCTTATGCCAGTTTAGAGTAAGATGAATCTTTCCTGCTATTTGAATGAGACAGCAAAAGCAAACACAACATATCTTTAATTCGCAACAGACAGGTCTGATTCTTTAGTCATAGTTGAGTTCTACACCAGTGTTATTTTATACATTCCCATGAAGTTACTCCAGATTTGTACTGCTTGAAATGGAAAATGTCTGCTTGATGTGCAGATTAAGGTATGGGAGCAAGGAGAACAGAAATTTGAAGCAGAACCTGGTTCATGGAAAAGGAATAGAAATGAGAAAGAAGAATTATCCTGCTTTAACCTGATGCTGTTAATCTATATTGCCCATTATAATCTTGAGTGTCCTGCTTAGTGAAGTATGCAAACTGTAGTGCTGGTTCCTGCACAAGCAGTGTATCTAATATAAAGGACTGGCTCAACATCCATCATAATAATTACTGTGTCATAATTTTTTGCCCTTCCTACCTCTGCTGCAAAGAGATAGAAGAGGCCTTTCAAGTGCTTGAGAATTTTTGTTAAAAAGTTATCCTTCTTTTTTTCTTTTTTTGTATATGGATATCTGTATTTCTGCCCTATTTATTTTGTAGCCTTGACCTGACATAATGAAATATACTTTATTGCAGGGTGTAGAAACTTAATTTGAATATCTGAAAATGTGCCTATTTCATTTAATATCTGAATTTGCTTGGCTGCACTGAAAGGGAGCAGTAGGGAAATTTGCTTGGCTGCACTGAAAAGGAGCAATAGTAGTATTAGAAGTTTCATTTGAAAAATGCTCCCTCAAACCCCCCTTAATTCAGTGAGCCATAGGTTAAGAGACTGNGAAGAATTATCCTGCTTTAACCTGATGCTGTTAATCTATATTGCCCATTATAATCTTGAGTGTCCTGCTTAGTGAAGTATGCAAACTGTAGTGCTGGTTCCTGCACAAGCAGTGTATCTAATATAAAGGACTGGCTCAACATCCATCATAATAATTACTGTGTCATAATTTTTTGCCCTTCCTACCTCTGCTGCAAAGAGATAGAAGAGGCCTTTCAAGTGCTTGAGAATTTTTGTTAAAAAGTTATCCTTCTTTTTTTCTTTTTTTGTATATGGATATCTGTATTTCTGCCCTATTTATTTTGTAGCCTTGACCTGACATAATGAAATATACTTTATTGCAGGGTGTAGAAACTTAATTTGAATATCTGAAAATGTGCCTATTTCATTTAATATCTGAATTTGCTTGGCTGCACTGAAAGGGAGCAGTAGGGAAATTTGCTTGGCTGCACTGAAAAGGAGCAATAGTAGTATTAGAAGTTTCATTTGAAAAATGCTCCCTCAAACCCCCCTTAATTCAGTGAGCCATAGGTTAAGAGACTGCTTGACTCTGAAGTTAAATAGGAGGCAGTCACATATGATTGTTGAATCTCAAAGTAGTTAAAATTTGGCCTCTGCTTAAGCCTTTTGTAGGGCAGATGTAAGCCATTTCAACCAAAAAAATGTGTGTGCTCCTAGATCTGTGAGATGACACCATTAAAAGCTGGTGCTTTGGGCCCAAATTCACACATGTATTCTTACACCACCTTTATGGCTTTGTATTTCAGTTTATATTGTTAGTTCTTGTAGCTGTGGAATATAGATTGAAAGTGTGCTGTGGATGAAAGCAGCTAAACCAACTTCCACAAGCCCTCTGGACTGCATGTCTCAACAGCAGTCTACCTCCAACTGCACCTCAATGGGCAACTTCATCTGTGCAGGAAGGATTGTGCAGCAGTTCCAGGCATATCTGCCCCAGTCAAGATATGTCAAATGGGGCAGCAGAATGGTAGTCCTGTCCCTAGACCTCCAGGAGTAACTGATACCCAGAAAGCTTTGCAGTGGAGTCTCAGTGCCTTGGTGCTTTGCTGTTCATGGATTTTCCTGAAACAACACCCCACACACATTCTTAATGTCACTGAAAAGATGTACTTCTGCCAGTTTTACATTAATACCTCACTAAGAAAAGCCCATATAAAGGGTTTTATTACAGAAAAATATACTTCAGTCACTGAAAAGCAATAAAAATTCTTTGTAAATGTACCATAGTAAGTGCTCCTGAAGAAAATATCAAGTCTCAGTTCCACAAAGGGATCCACTTGACAGAAAATGTAATTGAGATCAAGACCTGAACTGACCTGATTCTACAGTCTAGTTGTATGGTTGTTTTTGTTTATATATTTTGATTTTATTTTTAATTATAGAAACATTTATTTTCTGCCTCTAGGTGTTTTGAAAAATCCATCTTTTTGAAGTGCAAGTGCAGAAAAAAAACAAAGAATAGCTCTGTAGTTTCTGCTTAGGAAACACAGCTAACATACAGGGTTGTCAAAAGAAAAGAAAAATAACGGAGCATGTTATAAGCACCAGATCTTTTCATTAAGTCTGTGCAATTTACCGATAATTTCCTTGGTGTTAAGAATTGGCATCTTTTTCTTGTTGTGCACTTTTTTTCTCCATATGCTGCTTTATGCAGAGCTTTAGAAACATATGCCTATGTGTCTACCCTTACACAAGTGAGTTGCCTTACGAAGAGCTGAGATCAGTCTGGGTAGAGCCAGTTGCATTTTTCTCTTAACTCTGCTTGCAGGATGGTTTGGGGTGGGGGGGAGGGACTGGCCAGACCCTGTGCCTGCCTAGACTGCACAAAGTCTACTTTCTGCAAAACACAACAAAAACATTTTATCTTTCATCTCTTCCAGCTACTGTAACCTTAACAGGTACAAAAAACAGTAAAATAAGGATCAAACAGGCATGTGATGTTTGAGTTGATGATATCTCTCTTAAAGGTGTAAAAATGGATTAGGTTGAATATGAGCCTCAAGGATCCCCACTGCAGGATAAGCTGCCATCCTGCAGTAACACCTCAGAATTTTCTGCCATAGAGGAAAATTCAGTAGCCTCAGTAGCAAACATTGAGCTCAGCTGCAGCTGGAATTAAGACTAAATTTTTGTACATCTGAATATTGAAAGCCTTTTAAACTCACCTAATATTATTCTATTACTGGAACAAATTTAACAGTAAATTGAAAAAAAAAAATAGGAACCTTCTAAAAAATATGCTTTCCACATCAATTTTCAGCTTCACTATTATGTAAAGATGACAGTTATCAGGTATGTAGAAGAGGAGCTATATTAAATGTTAAATAACCTTTAACAGCACCAAATATTTAATAATAAAAAATTAAATTGACAGTGGTGTGGTTCACATAGTATCCCCTCAAAAACCTGACAGCATCATTTCTCATATATATTGATAAGTACAAGACATCCATAAAATTGTAGGCTCTGTAGCCTTCTATTTATGAGAGGCTATCTAAAACTCATTCATTGCAGGTAATATCAGTAAGTCAATTCAGCTTAGTCTGATAGCTCATAACTTTTCAGACTGTTGTATTTACTGAGCCATAGACTATCCTTTCTTCAAGTGTACTTGAGAAAATGACTTGTACTGTAAGACTATTTCTTCCCGAAGTATAATCAAGTGCTTTAAAATGAACTCTATAACTGCAAATTCAAAACAGTATTAGACCTTGGTAATAATACAAAAAATATTGCTTTAATAATGCTTTGAAAGCTGCACGGAGTATTGGCAGCATTTTTCTGACTGCAGTAACCCACCCAGAACACCATCAGTGGGAGTTTGGTGCCAGGCATATTTCATGGGGTGGCAGAAGCCCCTCTAAGGGAGCTAGTAAAGCTTCATTTCTAAATGGAAGAAATTCCTCAGTAAGTGATGTGCATGACTGTGGGTGGAGAATCAGCATTGCAGGGAGCAGTGGGGATGGCAGAGCACTCTGGTGGGTGTGATAATGTCTGGCCAAAGTCAGAGCTCCTAAGCAGTGGCAGCTAATCTGTTGGTTTTGATGGTGGTGACTGTATCACTTGCTGACTTGTTGGGTGTACTGTAGAGTGGATCTGCTCCTGATGAAGTTAGTAGTAAAATGTTGTTTTTATGCAGTAATCTCTTACTGAGGAAGACTCTTCTTTCATGTCTGAGGTTTTGGCAGGACAACAGGAATGTACATGATAGAAGTTCACAATTAAAACTGTCCTGTTAGGTGTTCTGGTAGTGCTTTATTTAAATTGGCTTGGACAGATTGTTTCTATTCTCACTTAGGGAATAGGATCTAAAGCCTGTAAAGAAACTCTGTTAACAGACTTTAATGGTCACCTCACTGAGGATTAGAGCTATGTATAGAATTTGATCGTAAATAAATGGCATTTGCGGGACACTTGTAAATATTAGCTATTATTTAAATGAGATGGAGTCATAACTGCCCAGAACTGAAGCTAAAAAGTGAAATAGAATTTGGGCAATGATGTTCCCAGCTGGAGCACCTTCTCTTTGTTTTCTTGCATTGCTTTTTCCTCTTATTCATCTGGATGTTCTGGTACTGGCTGGGGGTGGAGCTAAAACTAGAGTGAGAGACTGTATTTTTCCCTGTTAGCAATGGCTGGGTTTGCTCAACAATCCTTTCTGTTCATAATTCAAGCAGTGAACTGCTTTTTTGGAGGACTTCAGGGTGGAGAATTGTGTTACCAAGCTGTTTCGTTATTTTAAAATTTCTGTTTCACTGTTTTCTGGCCTCTGATGTTTAGAAAACATCAACTTTTAGTATTGAAAACATTTCCCCTGGAGCCTGAGCTACAAAGTGGAAGTCTGCCCCAGTCATGGGCAGGGAGATCACGGATCACACCCCTGATCCATGGGCAGGGAGAGGGGATGTCTCCAGCTACGGAGTTGTACAGTGTCTCTTTTGAGCTGTGGGAGAAAATGGAAGAGCTTTTGACACCGATATCTGTAACAACTGAAGAGCTTCTGAGTTCCCTGACTCTAAGGGACCAAGAGCTGGGACTAAAGGCAAAAGTTGTTTAAAACCATGGGAGAAATAGCAGGAGGTAAGCTGGGGGAATGGAGAGAGAAAGAGAGGGATAAGAACAGCAGAGGGAATACTTGTGGGGATTCTGACCAGAGCAGGATGAGTTTGAAATCTGGGAAAGGAATACTCGTGTGTCCAGGAAATTTTAAATAATTCAGATGTGAGATCAACACTGGGACAATGAATGGTGCTTTGAGCTGTGAAACCACAGCAGTCTCCATCAGAGACTTTCTGCATTTCTCTTGTAGAAAGGAAAGGATTTGATGTGTGGATGGTTTTTTTTTTTTTTTTTTTTTTTTTCTTGCTCCTGGGATAGAAGTGCTGGAAGTACCAAACTTGTTACCTGAGAGCAAAGGTATTTACAGCAGCATGTCAACCTCAGCTGACCCAGTCATGTCATGAGCTGCAGCCTACAGACCTGTCCACCATGCAGAACTGCCATCTGACAGATGAGTGTGAGCAGTAGTTGACCTGCAGGAGCAGCAGATCAGTGGTGGATGCTCATATAAGGCCTCTGTCAGCCTGATAAGCAGCACTACTGAATGGTCATCTGACTGATGCTATGAAATTCCAGAAGGAGCAATTGTTGCCCCAACACACAGGGAAAATGAAGAGATGTTCTGGACTTGAAGGTTGTAGGAAGACAAAGGTTTAAAATAAGACAAATTGATGCCCAGAAGTGTACAGGGGCTGTGACAGCCTGGGCCACAGCAGGTGAAAACTATCCTGTATACCTCTTCCTTGGTGGACTCAGAGGGGAATATCAGGTATTCTGCTAGGAAGGTTCAACATCCCTTGAGATTGCTAGAGAGACTTGCTATTGTGTGTTACAGGAATCCCCAGGTAGCATCTGTGCTGTGGATTCCAAGAGGAAAAGGGAATTCCAACATTTGACACCCTTTTTTTTGTCTTAGTTTGATAAAACATTTCAAATTTTGAATTTTTTCACAGGATTACAGCCTTCATTTGGAATTAGAATGATGGCATAACATAACTTTATTATAAACCTGAGTTATTGTATCATGCTTTTCACGATCCTGACTTTGCTGAACAGAAAAGCTGGTCACTCTAACCCCATTTTATAGATCTGGGATGAGGGCAAAAAGAGATGAATCAGTTTAACCTGCAGTTAAATCGATTTACTTAGATTGAGCTGAAAAATGGCCACAATCCAGTCATCTCTGCAAACTTGTTAGTACAATACACCTCACAAGCAAGAATCGGGTCTTTGCCTGACATGTTCAGGGATCACTGGATCATAGGATGTCAGGGATTGGAAGGGACCATGGAGATCTTTGAGTCCAATCACTCTGACAGAGGAGGACCATAGACTATAATATAATCTAGCACAGGTCGCACAGGAACACACACAGGCAGGTCTTGAAAATCTCCAGAGAAGGAGACTCCACAGCCTCTCTGGAGAGTTCATTGCAGTGCTCTTGGACTCTTACAGTAAAGAAGTTTCCTGCTCATGTTAAGATGGAACTTCCTATGCTTCAACTTCAATCCATTTCCCTTTGTCCTATCATAGGGCATAAGTGAGAAGAGGCTACCCCATTCCTCCTAACACTCAGCCCTCATATATTTATAAACATTTATTAAATCCCGTCTCAAGGCTTCTCTTCTCCAGACTAAAGAGGCTCAGGTCTCTCAGCCTTTCCTCATAAGATGTGTTCCTGTCCGTAATCATCCTTGTAGCCCTCCATTGGACTCTCTCAAATAGAACCTTGTCCCTCTGGATCTGAGAAGCCCAGAACTGGACGCAATATTCCAGGTGAGGTCTCACCAGGATAGAGTAGAGGGGGAGCAGAAACCTCCCTTGATCTGCTGGACACAGCCCTTCTAATGCACCCCAGGATGCCATTGGCCTTCCTGGCCGCTAGGGTACATTGTTGTCCTATGGAGAACTTGTCCACCAGGACTCCCAAGTCCTTCTCCAATGGGGCTGTTCTCCAGCAGATCACTTCCCAGCCTGTACGATGTCATTTATTATTCCTTCCCAGATGCAGGACTCTGCACTTTTCCTTGTTAAACCTCATTAAGTTCTTCTGTGCCCAGCTCTCCAGGTGTACAGCCCTCAGGTGTATCAGCCAAACCTCCCAGCTTCATGTTGTCAGTGAACTTGATGAGCAGACACTCCATTCTATCATCAATGTCATTGATAAAGATGTTGAACAGGCCTGGACCCATCACTGATCCCTGGGGGACTCCACTAGTTATAGCTCTCCAGCTGGACTTGGCACCATTGACCACCACTCTTTGGACTCTCTTGTCCAACCAGTTCTTAATCCATTTTACTATCTCCTCTTCTGTCCCACACTTTCTGAGCTTATTCCCAAGGGTGTTATGGGAGACAGTGTCAAAAGCCTTGCTAAGGTCAAGATAGACACCATCCACTGCTCTCCTGCATCTATCCATTCAGTTACAACATCATAGAAGGCTGCACAGATAACATATGCAGGTGCCTCTCACAGCTCTACCCTGCGTCTGCAGCACCTTTTACTGGATATTGCTGTGCAATAGACTCCCCTTCTTCTAGTTTGATAGCTCTTGTGCTTTGTACACAGGGCTTATCTTTCAAAGCAAGCTGTCTCTTTCAGGTTGCTCATGCTCCCTCTGCTGTATCGTGGCCAGCTTTCTGACAGCAGCATGGAGCTCAGCCAGGGCACACTGCTAATGGTACTGCTTAAGTGCAAAGTGTTTGGGGATCTCTCCTGGTCACAGGGCTTGAGATCTTGTTTTATGTATTCTGAAAAGCTGTAGCTGTGGCAGCATCAACATCTTTGGTCAGGTTGAACTCAGACAGACCCATGTCTTATCCAAGCTGATGTGCTGAGACCTGGCTTCATCTCTGCATACAGAAAAATATTTTTCTGTCAACAGGTTAGTGGAAGTGTGAGACATGTGATTTAGAGATGACTAAGTTTAGGAATAAATATTGTTGTCAACAACTGCAGATGTGTTAGAATAAGAGCAGGTAGCAGAGTGTGCTTGGTTCAGTGAGAGCTTCACCAGGGAGAGGATGTGTGGAGCTCATAGTCTTGACAGGTGAGTGCAACCCAAATCTGTCATGTTTCAGGTAAACACTCAAACTTTGGGAAGTCAGAGTAACTGTAGCAGTTTGCTGATTAACTTAATAAACTGCAAGACATCTCCAAATTTTACTGCTGAGATTGGAAATTACTTCCAGGATCTTGACAATACCAGTAGTTAGAGCACGTAAAGAAAGAAAATTCCTTTGTGCTGTGCATGAGGTGAAGTGTTTCCACATCCCGAAACCAACCTTTTGATTTGAACTCAGTGTATCTGCACAGTTAACCTTGGTGCTGTTACTGCTTCCACAACATCCATGTTCCAAGCAGTAATAGGATTGTTTTCTAACTGGTAGTACATCTTTTAACACACACGGTATGCAGGAGGCAGGCAATACATATCTAGAAGAATCCTACAGAGCAGTGGCTCCCACTGAGGATTTTACTGAGCATATAGAGAAACTGATTCTATTAAACTTCGCTTCTTGGAGTGGAAAGTTAAAGAAGAGAGAAAAAATGCTAAGAAATAGAGTGGTGCACAGGACTGTCATCTTCATTTTAGGAATCTCTCTATAAAATGTGCACATCAGAGGCTTGCAAAGGCTTCCGAAGGAAAAGGAGCTTTGGTACAATGTCTCAGGGGCAGAGGGAACCACAGCACTTGACACACTCTTTAAAAAAGTCTGAGGGAAATGCTTTAAAAAAGAATTGCTGTCTGTACCAGATCCTGGTTCAGGGTCCCAGTGCAGTCTTTTCTCAGTCAGCATTTCTGATGGAATCAGCAGGATGCCAAACTGAAAAAGAAATGTCTGCAAGCTGTGAAATTTGGCCCTTGCTACGCAGAGGATCTGATCTGGAGACTAGCACCATTTGAGCAGATGGTTGTCCCCACAGACACCTCATCATCTCTAGCAGAGCTCTGGCAGTCTCTGGGAAAATCCTCTGAGTTTTCACACAGGAGAATGAGCAGAGAGGACCAGAAAGGTCCTTAATGGCCTGAAAATCAATTAATCAAAGAACTAATTTTTCAGTTGTTTCTTTCCAAGGGAACTCTCCCTTCCCTAATGAGAGCTGCTATAAACAGGCTTTTTTTCAATATGTAGTTCATGCCGATGCTCCCCATGTGCTCCTCATTGCTCTAAAGAGAGAACTCTGCAAGGTATGGGGTTTGATACATGGGGTAAGTTCCAGAATTCTGGTTGGATGCTTGCAGGTGTGTTTTAAGGACATATACCAAATTAATCTCAACCTGAGCCATTATAAATAGGAAGATCTACTTTGTTGTTCTTCTTGTTTATTTTTTCTTACTGTGCTTTTAAAGTGGGCAATAAGAACCATCACTTATGGCTATGATATGCTCCTGGAGATGCCAGCAGGGTTTTCTTCTGAAATAAAATGCAGTGAAATGGAAGATCCCCTGCTGTAAACACATCCATAATTTTCTCTGCTCACACAGCTGATCCCCTTGATTTCCTGGGCCCTGTTCCCAACCCTAGGAAGGAAAGACCACCTTTTAAATGTTCTCTCTCCCTCCTCGTCTTCCCTGTCTTATTTGCCTGCAGTAACTGTGTGTAATTTGTAGTTTATCAGATGAGGGCTAGGAGCAGTGAATTGTCTGCTCAGGTTTCTGCCTAGTACATCCCTCCAATTATAACTTGCTAGATGCCCTAGATGAGGCCATGGCATGTCTCTTCAAGCATTTCTCCGTGTATGGCTGCAGCTTGCCCTATGCACCCTGACTGGCTGCACAAGAGAGAGCTCCTGTCTGGGAGCCATTAGACTGGTGCTGTGCTGGAGAGAAGGGCTCTGCTTAGTAGCTGAGTGTTGCCCAAGCACAGCAGCATGTTCATGGCTTCTGTGCCCAAAGAGGTCCACAGCCAGCCAGTACAGGCAGAGAACTGTGTGTTTGCCTGCACCTATCTATGTAGGCTATACCCTTAATCTCCCTGTGTCTTGGTTCTGTCAAAGGGGTCTAATAGCCCACTGCATCATGGAGGTAGTGTGGGATAAATACCTATTAATCATTGCACAGTGCTGAGACAGATGGGTTTCATTCCCAGAATAAATACTTAGATAGACCATGATCATCTAAAGCTAACATTAACACACTGGTATCTATGATTTACATAAACTAGTCCCTGAAATCCCAGTTGAATGGTGCTAAAGAAGAGTTTCTGGACTATTAAGTGTTTAATTTGGCAGATACAATTCAGTCATGAAATGATCTGGTCTCCTGAAGTGACATAAGTGAAGGGTTTGCATTGCTTGGTTTGTAATGTAAGAACAGGAAGGGTAACTGCTAAAAATAAGCAGAGTCCCTGAATGGACAGGTGTCAGGGAGATGTCCTCGAATACAGAAAGATTTAACTGCCTTTATCTCAGTCTGGCTATTATCTAGGAAAATCTTACCCTAAGTACAGAACTTACTGGGAGACTATGTCTCAAATTGTGGAGGAAGGGATTTATCTTGAAAAGGCATTAAAAGCTTCTGTCCCACAGTTGTCGTCTGGGAAGATACAGTATTGATTTGTCCTGGAGTTTCCTTTGATTGGTTGCATTGGTGATTATAATATTGATTTGTTTCATATGCTGTGTTTGTACTGTGCACTGCTCTATTGCAGCAAGAATTAGTCTGACTTGCTTCTTGCTGCATGTTTTTCAGGAGAGAAATCAGGCAGAATTCATTTTTCAGACAGTCTTACAGAGTAATTAACTGAAAGGAGGCTGGTGAGAATTACTGAATTGTCCAGGGAACACAGCAGAGTTGGGAGCTTTTCAGGCATGTGTAAATCAAGAAATTTACATTCTCCAAATATTTAAAGCAAATATTGCATTTGAAGAGAAGTGTGTAATTTGAAGAAGTGCAGAAATATAATCATGGCTGCAAGCAGTTTCAAAAACTCTCTGCCACAGCTAAGGCAACAGGGAAATCTGCAGAGCAGCTGCAGAGCTGCCCATTGCAATGATGTGGTGATGAAGAAAGAGGAGATTGACTGCAGCTTCCCATGTGGATCCATGCCCTAGCCTGAGATTTGCTAAATAGCATGTTTTGTCTTCATCTGCCCTTATCAGTGCTCTTGCCTTGGTCCTGGAGAGCTGATGTTCAAATTCAGGAATGTACAAAGGAGTTGATCTGAAACCAGCAGTCATTCATCTTAAATTGTGCAGTAGCACATAGAATGCAGAATCTGAGTGAAATCTCTATCACTGGAAGGTCCTCAGCATTGCATTGAGGTCACAAGAATTCTTTCTTCACTACTTATGTCCCCAAAGGATAGGTTTTGCTGGCCTGTGATTGGAGAGGGGCATGTGTCAGTAGATACTGTCACAAGCTCCTGCAGAAGAAAAGTTTTGAACATGAATTTTAAACACACTCACTCTTAGTCATACCATCTGGTATGAGATACTAATTTAAAAAGTGAGACATTTTTAGGTCTACGTGTGTAATTTGAGAAGAAATGAATCCACTCAGAATGTGAGACAATGTCGCATGGTGTTGCTGTTGCACTGAATCAAATTTTCTTTGGTCCTGGATATCATAATTAATTGCTATGCTAATTTATATACTCCAGAGCACATCTACGGTCCTTGGGATTTTTCCAAGTGGTTAAACTAAAGAAAGGTAAAAATGACTTCTTATCATTTGCTCAGTTTTTCCTGACTGGAAAGAATTAAGAAAGAGCAAAACAATGAGACTGTCAGAGTTGAAAGTCATACTTTGAATAAAACTATTTCTAGTAATGTATAAAAAAAGTATACAAAGTAGTAAGAGAAAATGCTCCTTTTCAGTGCTAAAAGTGTGTCTGTGTGCACATGTGTATATAGGCATATACGGAAGAGCAGGAAGGCATTAAAAAATGCCTGAAGTTTAGCAAAATGAAGACAAAACCCTTCAGGTTTAAAAAACTTGTTCCCATTTTACAACAGATGAGATAAATGGGAAAGAGTAATAATTTGGTTGCTGATGTACTTAAAAAACATTTTTTCATTAAAAATTCCTAAATTCAAAACATTATGCCTTTTGAAAAGTGATTAATGTTAAATTTAACACATAATTTATAATTTTCAGTCCATCCCAATGTAATTTTTTATGTCTTCAGTGTTGAAAATATAATGCTTTCTGTGAATTTTTTAAGTAGTCATAATATAAATTAATAATGAAGATTGTAACATCAGTTAAGGACCACTTACCTCTCTGTTCTACTAATTCTGATTAGGAGAGGACTGGGATTAAAGAGTCCCTTAATGTCAAAGGCATTGCCAGAGGGTCATGAGCAATTTGCTGTTGTGTGCCAGATGGATCTGTACATGCTGGGAAATGGAACTCATTAGAGGTATCTAGTTTTACCTTTCAAAATGCCCTTTTTAAGATACTTTTTTTTCACAAACAGATGACATTTTGCTGAAAAAAAGTAAAACTGGAAATTGACATCTGAAATCTGAAGGGTAGCTGGTTATTTTCCTGAAAAGATTGTGTGTTCTCAAATTAATGAAAAACTGAGTTGTGATTGAGTCCCTGAAAAAAAACACAACCCAAACCAACAAAACAAACAACATCCAAACAACAACCATGAGGAAGCAGGAACCCTCACTAAGAACTTGTCAAAACCCTTACCTTTTTTTTTTTTTCTGTATAATAACCACCAAACTTTTGTTGAACTGTGCTAGAAACACAGTATGACACCAGGTGGTGACTGAAACAGGCAGCACTGCCTCATTGCAGGGAGCTCAGCCTTTGAGTGGGGGCTTTCTTGGTGCCCAAGGGGGATGTGGTTTTAGGTCATGTGTTATCTTCCACAGAGATTGTCTACTTCCCTGTGGCCATCAAAGCATTGTGCTCTTAAGATTCAAAAACTCACAGTGCAGGAGGGTGTCAGTGTCCCTATACAGACCTACATAGATTGTTTTCCTACACAGAACTTGTATAGAAGGGGGGAAATGACTCATAATGTGTACATAAACCTATTTACCACAGCATGCCATTTGGGTACCTCAATGTTTGTCTCCCTTGCTTGCAATATCATGCCTGTCTACATAGTTACGTGTTCAGTTACCCAACTGCCAGGACAAATGCCCAATTTATGGACAGACACAGGTATTGCACTTGACTATCCATGCAAATATGCTTCTTACGAGACAGCTTTTATTGTTCTGAGAAAGCAACTGTATTTTAATGAAGGTCACCCCTATGCAAAGTGAAACTGCTGTGTGGCATCTCGCCAACCCAGAAATCAATTCGTATTGCTGCTTTCTAGGGCAACCGCAACTTTGGCTTGAAATTCATTCTCCAAATATTTCAATCAAGCTTTCCTGATCATTATAATACATAGAGATCTGCTGTGCCATGGCTGTATGATCATTAAACTGGGGGAAAACCTGCTACTGCGCATATGTTGACAACCAATTTATTCATTGCAAAATAGTGAAGCATTGAGTATCCATTCCGTGTCAGTTGGAGGGCACTGTGCTATATTTGTTGCCATCATCATTATAAAGGTTACAAATGATCTACCTGGAGCTCAGCATATATCTTCTAAGATGAAGTGTCAACACAAAGATAATAGGGGTGAATTTAGAGTACAGCTTTAGGTACGCTTGCTGCTTTGCACTGTAAGTCAATAGATGTTGGTTGAAACTGTAAAAAGAAAGTAGTGAAAGAGAAGTCTGATTCAGTAACCCCACTTTAAGCATTTTTTGTTTGGAAGCTGATTGTTTACCCTGCCCAATACTGACAGCAGCTAAGTACAGTAAAAGTGATCTTCTTTTGAAGAATCTTTTTTGTCCTAATCTTCTTTTGTGTTGTTGTCATGAGGAAGTACATGGAAGGAATAATCAGGAGACCAGATGGCATTTGAATAGTGGGTCTATTCAGACATTTTCAAATCTCTAATTGGTCATTGGTTTTAAATGTTAATATGCTTCACTAGTAAATCATTTCTATTCTCTCTTTTTGATGTTTGCATAGAATTATGAAATAGATATATTATGAAGAGTGGTACAAAAAAATCAGCATTCAAACAACAGTGCTAAGTAGTGACTATGAACTTCAGCAAATATGAATAGGATGACTGTCATTCAAACTGATTAAGAAGTGACAGCCTGAAGAGAAATGCAAGGATGTGTTTTGTGTTTTTATAAACTGGCAAAATTAGAATGACTTGAGTAGAACTATTCTGATTAACACCAGCAGAGAATACAGTTTTCTGTCTATTGTTATATCCTTGTTTCATAGGGCATTTCTTACCTGAAGGGGAATGCTTCAGGAATGTCTCCTGCAGTATAGCAGGAGGAACTTGTACAAATGGGTTTAGGTCAAAACAAATAGTCTTGAACTTCCAAAGGATGTATGTGATACTAGATTGTAGATAAAATGCTGTGATCTTTTGCTCACTTAACATGGTGATTTAAGTAGGAAGTAATGGTGAGAAGCACCTCTAGGGAAGGAAAGTCAGGGTACATTCTTAAAAAGTGCTTCCTTGGTACATTATCTGACAGTATGATGATTGGTTATAAGATGACTTATCCTCATGTAAAATGTATGGGTGCTAGAGGAGGAGACCGTATCTACAGAGCAGGGCACTGGCCTTGCTGAGATGCAGCATTTCTGCTAGAGGGAAAGCTGCAGGCATGAAACTGTGCTCCTCTGGAAAGATTAAAGGAAGGAATAAAAAGGAGGCCAACCAAAGGATGACAAGGGAACTCAGGTTGACAGTACTGAAGGAAATTGCTCAAAGCTGCTTTTTCTTTCTAAGAATACATTCTGGGGGAAGTTTGGAGTGAAATGCTGTCTCTGTACCCTATTGTGACCCAGATCCTCTCTTACAATGTCTTTCAACTGGGAGCCTTCTGTAAAAGAAGCATATGGTAATCTTTCTGTCTACAGACATTATGAGACACAAAAGAATAAAAGAAAATGAGAGAGGAAAGGGCTTGAAAAAGGAGCAAGTGCAGATGCTGTACCAAGGTACAGAGTGGGGTAGGGTCTGCCTTGGTGACCATATATATGGTATTTTCTGAGCATATGATGGCTTTTGAGTTAAATAAAATACCAAACATTAAATTGGTAGCTGTTGATTTAAAATATATACCTATGCTCACACTGTCAGCATTTGAGTATGGTGAGAAATTCCTTCTGTGCCTCTGGGAAGTATGGTGGTTGATGACACTGCCCTAAATAGAGCAGGGTAAGGGAATAGCATTAATGCAACTCTTGGGAGAGGCAACAGATCCAAGGTTGAGGTATAGTTTATGAGAGGGGAACACCAGACTGTAGCCGTGGCTCTTACCTTGCCAGATCTCTCTGAGTTTGATATGTGTATTCAACACCAAGGCATCTGACTGCTGGCTACTCATGCATGTTGGAACAACAAGGTTCTCATTGGATGTTGGAGAAGCTTTGACACTGCTGAGGGTATGCAGAGCAATGTTTGTGATGGACTTTCTTGAAGAGGGTGTTAGAGGTGTATATGTAGTAAAGGAGAGATGCTGCCTGCACAGCAAATAAAATAAAGCTTTGGAAGCACTTGTGATTATTATTTTTTTTTTCATCTTTTCTGCAGCAAAGAATCCTTGCTTGTGCTGGCCACGGCAATCTCCAGTCAATCATTGACAAGGTGTGTGGAGCACTTCAGTGTCCGGGTTGAACATTTCTAGAATTTAAAATGTTACTGTGTATGTGAGTCAACAATATAGTGTTTTTAAGAAGCAGAAAGATGTATCCATTTGTTAAAACATCTTGTTTTAGAGACATTTGTATCCACTGGAGTTCGTTGCACTTTTCACAATGCGATTGACAAAATAGGATCAAAATATACTAAGGAACAGCATTTGCTCTGAAAAAAACTTCATCACTATATGTGAAGGGCAGATGGTGCTTTTGGTACTTGATATTATAGTTGGTTTAAAGTTTATTGAAGAAAAATATGGATTTTTAAATCTTACACCTGCATGCTGAGAGGAAGCATATGCAGAGTCTCAGTGAATCCCATGGAGTATTCCAAGCAGATCATTACACACTTGGAGCTAGAGTTTGCCTTTCTCACTCACCATGAGCAGTATTTAATTCTGAAATGGTGCCACAGAAGTCAGACACAGGCACAGTAGAAGATGAAAAGTACATATGGTTTCTGTCCTGTGTATTAATGGTCTGGTTGCAAAGATAAAAAGCACGTACATCTTTTTCTTTCATGTACCCTGTGCATATGCTTGTGCATGCAGGGATACACCTACAGCCAAATGTGCATGACTGTTAGGAGATGTCAGTGGGTTAAACACAGCTGCTTACAGGGATTGGATCAGAAAGACTGCTAGGAACAGCTTCTTTGCAAGCGTAACAGATCAAAGCTAGCTGGATGTTTAAATGAAGCTTCATGCAAATGTCCATAAGTTAGTGTCCCATCGCTGTCTCTGTGCTTTCCGTCAGTGCTTCCCGTGTTGTTGAGCCTGACTGGTCCCTTACATAGTTTTCTGCAATTATGGCATATCTGTTTTCATTTAATATTTCTAGGAAGGTATGCCCCCAGTTTGTTGCTGGTCCTCAAGACAATTTTGGAATTATTTTTACTTGTCATACTTTTAGTTATATTTCTTTGACTGTTTCTTCCCAAATTTTGTGCTTTCTGAAATGTCCTTGTGCTTTATAAGGGAAGCTCACAGTTACACACCACCCCAAAAGTCAGATGTTCTCAGGCATGGCTTCATTTTTGCATGCAAAGAGGTATGTTCTTTTGCACTGTAATTTCTATGTGAAATTATCCCTCAATCCAAGTGGGTAGATAAGTGTATATGGACATCTTTGTGTACTTTCCTCTCTCTGCTCCTACCAGACTCTCTCTAGGATGCTCAGATAGCTGGGGTCAGCTCTCTGATCCACCACAAACTTCTTGGGACTCTCTATGCCTTTAATCCCAGCTGGAGAATAAGGTCACTTCTCTAACTTATAGGTGTGCGTTAAGAATAAACTAACTCGCTGAAGCTTGTGACTCTGTGTTGAGGAGAGCCATGTGAGTATGTAGTCACACTGGTAGGTTGTTCACTAGAGTCCTCTCTGTGCAGAAACTTATTTCCTATTCCTTGATATTCTTGCTGTGATCTTATTGCAGTTTGAAGAACACATTTCTCTCTCACAGCTGGTCCTCCTCAGCCATGCTTCTAATGTGAAGGATGCATTTTGAAAACTTACTTGTTATCTATAGTAAGGAAAAAACCCTTCTTATTCTGAAGTGCAGCAAATACACTGGCTTCACCCACCAACCAGATAATGCAACAGAATTGAAGATCTTCCTTCTACCATTAAGCACCTGCTCCTCATTAGAAGTGCAGTTTTCAGTTTTCTCCTCTTAAGAATGCAGTGGAAAGCCAAAGCAGATTTTTCTTACCAAGTTTTTACCTGTTTTTTGAGCTTTTAGATGGCTTTTTGACACCAGTATCTAAAGGGCAGAAAAATCAAATAGTAGCTCTTCCCCTATGCCAGAATGTCACATTCTTGTCTCCTTGGGCTGTGTGATTTGCAGGCAGGCTCTTTGCATAGGAAGTGCCATGTCAAGTCAAGGTTAAAACAGGATTATTTATTCCTTTTTTCAACTCAAGATCAAAGCACAAAGCACATTGTATGGAAATCACATTTGAAATAGCAGAGTTCAATTATCTTCTCAAATAATTGTCAGGCACATGCAGTTGCTTTTGAGGTAGAGGGTATTACTTACAAAAAAAACAGACCTTGGACATACTCACATGGTCCTCTGATATCAATGTGTGACTCTTCAGACAAAATGTCAATCCTGTCAAGAGTGAAATCCAAGCTGCTGAATAGCAATGTCAGTCAGGGACCAGATACTGCCTACTAATCAGACATCCTGCCATTAGGATCTTGGAAAGAAGATTTGTGCCAAGTGTGCCCAAGTGTAGTTTTGCTGCTATATTTTGGCTCATGTGCTGGCCATGAAATATCCTGAGGGTGTGGCAGTCCAGCCTTGCTTATCCCCTGAACCAAGCTCCTCATCAGGACGATGAATGTTTTTAAGCATTGGGTGGCCATATGAGAGACTTGCTGCAACTGCCTGCTGGTGTTGGTGGGCCCACCCACCCCCTAAGGAGCAAGCAGGCCTGCCTGCTAGCATCGCTGCAGAGACATCTCTGGTGCTCTGAGTTTGTATCTCAGTTCCAGAGTTGCACTTCTGTATTTGTTTCTCCTAAGCACAGTTTTTAAACTCCCCCAGTGCCAAGTGGGTGGAGTGGTGGCAAAAGCAGCTGCTTTGATTTAAGAGAGTGAGGGGGCAGTGCTACTCTGCCTGCCTGATTATTTATCTCCCTAGTTACACACAGCACTTGCTATCTCTGGAGTGATTCAAGCATATCATAACCTCTTGCTTTAGCTCTTTTATCATGCTGGTTTCCTGTTACAGTTCAGCCAGAAATCTGTCTTGGCCTCTACAGAGGATGTCATCTTATTTCATTGGGCTCCTATGTACCTCTCCAATGTGTTTTCAAGTTTCCCATTTATCATGCAGAAGGCTCTGAGAACTGTATTGGATACTTTTGGGCTGGGCAGAATGGGCTCTAACAGTATTAAAAGCTTCCCTCCAATGTAATCTAGAAATAAATGTATGTGAGGACAGGTGTTCAGCAAGGCTTGCTGTGTCCTGGAGCATGACATCTCCAGGAATGCAAACAGCATCTCAGTGTGTTCAGGGATTCTTGGAGAGTTTTCAACCGAAACATCCATTGATTTCAGCATGAGCAGTAGCAGACTCATGTTTTTTTCTCTAGCCCCCTGCTCTGCTGTGGGTGGCATTCACGCAACATACAAACACCAGAAGTGATATATGTGAGATCTAAGCTTAGATTCTGGGTCAGTGGAAATCCTGAAGTCAGAACACAATATGAATTTTGCCTTATTACAATGAAGCCTGTTCACTTCTCAGGTACAATTACATTATCATACCTGGTACCTCTTGTTTCTTTCCACCATTCTTTTGCCATGTCTAGCAGATTGCCTCCTCATCACATACTCGGTAAATTTGGAATTGCCTGAAGGAACATGGGATACAGTATCCTGTATGGTCCTTTTTGAGGTGATGCCTAGTGAGACTATGTGATGCATAACGTAGAAAATGTATGGACTAGATTGTAGTTAAGTTTTTGGGAATAAGTGAATGACATAGAGAGGACGGTCTCTGCTGCTCCTTCCTTCTCACATTTTTCCCTTGCTGCAGCATGTCCCTCTGGTGGAATACAGTTTGTCATGGACTACTCCAGCATGAATCCTTCCCACAGACTGCAGTTCTTTAAGAACAGAATACTGTCCTTCAGAAAAAGACTGCTTCAGAGTGGATTTCTCTTGGGCCATAGTTCCTGCTAGAAAACCTGCTTCCTGCTAGAAGGCTACTCCACTGTGGGATCTCCATGGGCNTCTTTCCACCATTCTTTTGCCATGTCTAGCAGATTGCCTCCTCATCACATACTCGGTAAATTTGGAATTGCCTGAAGGAACATGGGATACAGTATCCTGTATGGTCCTTTTTGAGGTGATGCCTAGTGAGACTATGTGATGCATAACGTAGAAAATGTATGGACTAGATTGTAGTTAAGTTTTTGGGAATAAGTGAATGACATAGAGAGGACGGTCTCTGCTGCTCCTTCCTTCTCACATTTTTCCCTTGCTGCAGCATGTCCCTCTGGTGGAATACAGTTTGTCATGGACTACTCCAGCATGAATCCTTCCCACAGACTGCAGTTCTTTAAGAACAGAATACTGTCCTTCAGAAAAAGACTGCTTCAGAGTGGATTTCTCTTGGGCCATAGTTCCTGCTAGAAAACCTGCTTCCTGCTAGAAGGCTACTCCACTGTGGGATCTCCATGGGCTGCAGGTGCATAACTGCTTCACTGTGGTCCTTCATGAGCTGTAAGGTACAACCTGCTTCACCATGTTTCCATGGGCTGCAGGTGAATCTCTGTTCCAGCACCTGAAGCATCTCCTGTCTGCCTTCTTCTGACCTTGGTATCTACAGGGCTATTTCACATTTTCTCACTCGTTTCTCAACTGCTGTTACAAAGCATTTTTTACCCTTTCTTAAATGTATCATTGTAGAGGCACTACCAACATTGCTGACAGGATCAGCCTTGTGCAGTGGTGAGTCAATCTTAGAGCTTACTGGAGCTGTCTGGCTCTGTTTGATATGGGGGAGGCTCCTGATATGTTCTCACCAAAGCTGCCCCTCGCAGTCCCCCCACTACCAAAACTTTTCCAGCTAAACCCAATACACAAGACTAGAAAATCTTGATTAGAGCATCTTGTACTTTGGGATTTTCCAAAGACTCTGATTCCCTTGCTGGACAAGCTCTTGTCATCCAGCAGGATTTTGGGAAGCTTAATTTATATATTTACATTTGTGTGTGGTGGAGGGGGACAGGCAGCAGAGAGGTGGTAAGTAGCTGGTGTGTGATTGTTGTGGCAACTCCTTCAGGGACAATGTACCCAGAGCTGGGGTTTCACTTTGCAGCTCTGAGCTGAGGGTTGCAAAGAACTGGCTTCTCCCTCATCTTGAGTTTTAGGGAGAAGAATTGATTTAATTTAGTCTCATCTGATCCTGATTAATGAAAAGTAATTTCTTCTAGTTCTGGGCAGAAAAATATTCTTTGACTATTTTGTAACTTTGCAGATATATGTAGGTGTGTGGCAGGAAGTTTTATAATTCTAGAAATTGTGACAAGGCATCCATAAAGATGAGGCTGAAACTCTATGCAGCAGCATTGTATCTTAAAAGAGCATTATTTAATACTTATTAATGGACCTGCTGAGGCATAAATACTCTCATCTCAAACAGATTTTGTTAACTCCTCTGTGCTGACAGTTTTGGAGTGGGATGGCAGATCAGTCACAGCTATCTGGCAGGATGCTCTATCTTCCCTGCAGTACAAGATTGGGGTGAGAGCTGGGCTTGTAGGCAAAAAGAGGAGTTGCAGGAGTAACTGGGCAGGCTGCAGCCCTGACAGGAGGCTGGACCCCTTTTACAGGCTTAGTCTTGATATTCCTTGAACCATAGAGAAACTGCGCTTGCAGCAGCTGTGATTGCAATACAGATGTTCCCAGAATAGTTTTTTGTTCATCATATTAAGGAGGGACTTCAGCCTTCCTATGAGGGACAATGGGTGTGTACCTTGCTACCATCTTCGGTAAGAGGAGCACTGCAGGGTCACTCCTGTGCATGTACACAGATAGAATTTGTCCTGCTTAATGGCAAGCCATTTACAGAGCACTTCTGGGCTTTTCAAGTAGATGCTGGAGAGAAAGGTACCACCAAGGAGTGATCCAGCATAGCCAAGATCAGGACCACTTCTTAAGAGTTCTTTATTCTTTGCAGGGATTTTAAAGATCCTAGAGCTAAGAGCCCAATACACAGCTGTCTCAGTTAAGGTGTCTCTGAGGTGTCTCACTTTCCTTTTTATTTTAGTTTCATTCATACTGTTCAAAGATCCTGAGTATATCTTGTATCTCCTGCATATCATGGGACTGGTGCATATATACATATATATATATATATACATAATTACTACTTAAAAGAAATAAATGCATGTAGGATTATTTGCATGCAATTTTTTGAGTAGTTATGGGACACAGTGATATCTTTTCACACGATTCTTTGAAACACAGATTAAAAGAAATACGTAAAATTAATTTCCTGGACAATAATATAATTCCAGAAGTTAAGGCTTGAGAAAGAGCAATTGTTAACATGAAATCAATAATAAACGAGAATGAGCAGTTTTATAATCCATTTACTTCTGGGGCATGCCTACACAAGAAGTTGTTCTGAAGAATGATTTAATTAAAATTGGTACAAACTCCCCGTGTGGACTGTAAGATAGGTTGAGTTTGCATTGTGCCATGAAGTGTGATTCTTGGCATGTGTAGACAGGCCACAGATTGCTAATTATAATAAGTGATGAAGCTGCACCAGGTCAGGTTTCTGCCATGCAGTATCTAAGCACAAGCTCAAATAGCATGAACAAAAATCTGTGCTGTGTCCTCTGTCTGCCAAACTAGTCATTTGAATGCAAGAGTCACACTCTGATGATCTTTAAGAAACACTGGACTAAGAACAGTGACAAACAGCAGCAAAAATATGTTGATTGTGGAGTTGAGGCTTTTTGTAGGGCCGGAACTTCAGCTTTGCCAGTGGCAGCTTGGGCAGAGTGTTCACATCATGCTGCAGCCAAATAGAAACTTTTTTCCTCTGGGTGCAACTTCTAAAAACTAAAGATGTGTTTTGACTCCCTCCCGCTGCCACTCTGTGCCTGAAGAACTTCTGTGGAGCATAGCTCAGCAGAGTATTGCAGGCTTTAAAAGGCCCTTCTACATCCAAAAGTGTCATCAGGGCAGTCATGAGCTTGTGGGCAAGATGAGGGACTGGCTAGGAGTGTTGTGTGCTTGCCATCTCCAGAGATGAACTGTTTCTGTCTAGTATAGGAATGCTTGGGACCAGAAGCTTTCCTTACACAGTCTGCTGTCTGAGCCTATCTAATGAAGTGTGAGGATGGTTCCTGGCTTGTCCATTCATGCTTTAATTACTTACCAGCTATCCTCATGGTAAGGAGTTGGTATCTGATGTTACTGAGGTACTTACTAGAGTGTTGATATTTATGTGCATGTGTTCTTTCTATATTGGATTTCAGGCAGTTACAAGCTGTAGTAAGGATTTATGTGTCATGTAAAGAAGAAACTTGATCCACTGATTGGAGACTTGTAACATTCAGAGCAGGCGTTTGATCTCCACTGTCCTCTGGAATGATTTACAGCACAGACAACTTTTAATTACAAATGCTTAGTAAGTCTCCCTCAGAGAAACTGAGAAGTTTGGTAAGATGCTTGAGTTGGCAATGGCTAATTTCACTTACTGTAGAAGAGAAGAATTTCTGTGATTTTGATCTCAACACAAAGGCACCTGCAGCAATACTGTGGAAGAGGTTCTAGGAGTTTGGCCAAGCTTTAAAATATTTCAAGGGTCCTCTTTGTCTTGTGGAGAACAGTGGGTTCCTTTCCAGCCGAACTGAAAAGCCTGGGGGAAACAAAAGGAACCTATTTCAGGCCTTTTTTTTTTTTGTGAGAAGAATACCTCTCTGCAACACATGACACTATATGCAACTGGTAAACACCATTCTTTATCAGCTACATAATCTTTTTTAGCAGTGTTTGGCCACCTACTCCTCACCTCACCACCAAATTTCCACTGTTTGCCTCTGCTGAGATTTATATAATAAAGAGCTACTAACTGCTCTTTTATCAGTACAAGAAAGTTGAGTGCAGGAAGAGACAAATATGATTGGCACCATACAGCAGCACTCAGAGGTATGCTGCTACCTGTATATCCAGTCTCTGTGATGGTTTTATTGAGCCATTGCTCAGAAAAAAAAATGCTGCTGGGTGCTTGGAATGATTTAACTCTCTTCTTTCTGGGACAAAAAAAATGATGCTGTTATATGCTAACACCTTTCTCTGCTGGATGTCTTATTATTGTTAAAGTTGTTGAAATACCATAACACAAAGGAAACACTGGGCTTTGGGCAGGGGCTTTTCTGTTGGATATATCAAGGTATCACTTGTATTGTCCTGTAATTAGGAACCAGTGAGCACTTGAATGGAGCTGATCATAGAATCATAGAATGGTAGGGGTTGGAAGGAACCTCTGGAGATCAAGTCCAGCCTCTCCACCAATGCAGGAACACCCAAGGCATGACATACAGGAACAGATCTAGGCAGGATCTCTAGGGACTTGAAAGTCTCTAGAGAAGGAGACTCCACAACCTCTCTGGAGAGCCTGTTCCAGGCTTTGTCACTCTCACAGTAGAGAAGCTTTTCCTCATGTTGAGGAGGAACTTCACAGGATCNCTCTTCTCAGTCTTCTCCAGCCTAAACAGTCCCAGGGCTCTCAGCTTTTCCTCATGAGAGAGGTGTTCCAGTCCCTTCATCATCTTTGTAGCTCTCCATTGAACTCTTTCTAGTATTACCTCATCCCTCTTGAACTGGGGCGACCAGAACTGAACACAGTACGACAGATGTGTTTTCACTAGTGCAGAGTAGAGGAGGAGGAAAACCTCCCTCAACCTGCTGGCCCCATTCTTCTTTATGCATGCCAGGTACCATTGGACTTCCTGGCCCCAAGGGCACATTGCTGTCCATGGATAACTTATTGTCTACCATGACACACAGAATTACACACAGAATTATTGTTGAGGCTGGAATAGATCTTTGAGATCATTAAGTCCAGTCTAAGACATGACACCACAACACAACACACAAGTAGACCATGTCACTAAGTACCTCATACAATCTTTCCTTAAACACCACTAGGGATGGCAACTCCACCACCATCCTGGGCAGGCTATTCCAGTGCCTAATGACCCTTTCAGCAAGGAAGTTCTTCCTCACATCTAACCTAAACCTCCCTTGGCACAGCATCAGGCCATGCCCTCTTCTTCTGTCACTGGTTACCTGGGAGAAGAGCCCAGCTCCCACCTGCCTGCAACTACCTTTCTATTCTCCAGAGTCTGGATTTCCTAGTCAGCTGTATGCATATATATATGTGGGTGTATATACACCCCCACACACATATATCTACACACACATCTTGTGTGAAGTCATGCATTAACAACCACAGAAAGCCTTCCTGTGTACCAGAGAGTCACATTGTGGAAAAGTACCATGATCATTCCTTACTTGATGTCTGGTAGTACTGGAATGTGTCTTTTCCTTCGAGTTCCTGTGATCTGCCATCTTCAAGGGTTTGAAGAATGTAAAGCAGTTTAACAAAGACTGCTGTCCCCTGGGGACAAAGCTGCCCTGAGAGCCAGTTGACAGTGAAGGATTTAACCTTGATTTCATTATCTACAGTAACATGGATTTTTTGCTGAGTTTATGTCTGGAAAGTGGTCTCCAAGATTACCTTACCTTATTCACTTGTGATGGAAAGCAAGGCTTCATAATGATACATCCATGACTAGTTAGAGCTGATGCTTATTAAAGATGAGTACAATTTTCCTAAGAGGTTGTTAGAGTAAAATGCATAAGAAAAAAAATCAGCCTACAACAATAACAAGGTCCCAGAATTGCTTTGAACTGTGCAATTGAGATTCTCAAGTACTGTCAGATCATCCCTGCCATCAGACAGAACTGCTGACATTTGTTTAATTGCAATATATTTATGAAATGGAGGAACATTCCTAATCACTTGTGTGTGCTTGCTTTGCGTCTTTTGTGCAATATCTTTATTCAGTTTGAATAAATTTTCATAAAATGATGATAAAATTATTTTGCAACTGTTGGACACGGACATCACTAACAGTTTATATAGGATATATACCACTCATAGAATTATAGAATGGCCTAGGCTGGAAGGGACCTTAGAGATCATCTAATCCAACTTCCCTGTCATGGGTAGGGACACCTCTCAAATAGATCAGGCTACTCAAAGCTCTGTCCAACCTGGCCTTGAACACCTCAAGGGAGGGGGCAGCCACAATGTCTCTGGGCAATTTATTCCAAAGTCTTGCCATCCTTCTATTGAAGAATTTCTTCCTAAGATCTAATCTAAATCTATTCTCCTTCAACTTAAAACAATTTCCCTTTGTCTTATCAACAAATGCTCTTGTAAAAAGTCCCTCCCCAGCCTTCCTGTAGGTTCCCTTCAGGTATTGCAAGGCAGCTATTAGGTGCCCCCGAAGTCTTCTCTTTTCAAGACTGAACAATCCCAGCTCCCACAGCCTGTCCTCGTAGCAAAGGTGCTCCAGCCCCTGGATCATCCTTGTGGCCTCCTCTGAACGCACTCCAACAGATCTATGTTCCTCTTATGGTGGGGACACCAGAACTGGACATGGTATTCAAGGTGGGGTCTCACAAGAGCAGAGTAAAGGGGGAGAATCACCTCTCTCGATCTGCTGGCTACGCTTCTCTTGATACGTCCCAGGATGCGGTTGGCCTTGTGGGCTGCATGAGTGAACTGCTGGCTCATGTTGAGCTTCTCATCTATCAACCCCCAAATCCTTCTCTTCAGGGCTACTCTCAACCCACTGTGTGCAGTCTGTATTTGTGTCTAGGACTGGCCTGACCCAGGTGAAGGACCTTGCATTTTGACTTGTTGAAGCTCATGCAGTTTGCACTGGCCCATTTCTCAAGCCTATCAAGGTCCCTCTGGATGACATCTCTTCCCTCAAGTGAGTCCATGGCACCACACAGCTTGGTGTCGTCGGTAGACTTACTGAGGGTGCACTCAATGCCATCGCCCATGCTGCTGACAAAGATGTTGAACAGCATTGGACCCAGAACAGAGCCCTGAGGAACACTGCTTGTCACTGGCCTCCATGTGGACATGGAGCCATTGACCACAACTCTTTGAGTGTGACCATCCAGCCAGTTCTTTATCCACTGAGTGGTACATCAAATCCATGTTTCTCCATTTCAGAATCAAGGATGTCATGTGGGACAGTGTCAAAGGATCACTTACCTTGTACCCTGTGGGCAGCAACTAGTCACTCACCTTCTTTTAGTAAAAAATCATTACTGAGCAAAAGCAGCCCTTCTGGGAAGGGGAGCCCTGCAGAAACACAATGAAATTGTGGTTCAGCTAAGATAATACCACGTCAGCTCGGGACTCTTCTCACAGTAACAAGTAAAGTTACCCAAGTGCTGAAGTTTGAAAGTTGTGTTAGGATTTCCTGTATAGTTTTCAGAATGTTTTTTTCTTGATATCTATTATTAAAATTTATCAGACTTGTCCAGCTGCAGGATAGCTAAGTAAGAACCTTTCTAGAAGCTGAGATTATATTAAACATTCCCTCTAGTTGTTTTGCACTCCTGAAGCATGGAACAACAGAAAGCCTTGATATATTTGGACATTCTGGGGAATGCCATTTTACTAAGGTCTGGGCACTGTGTTTCTGGTATCAGAGGCAAAATAAGAAAGGTGTAAATGAAATAATATCTGTATCATTGCAGTCAATGATCGCTCTGCAAACCTCATGCTGTTGGAAACTGCAAGATGGAGAATGGGATGCTGAATCTAGTGGTGAGTGAGTGGTAGCGTGGCTGTTCCACTGTAGAAATCAAAGCTCAGAACAAGCATGGAAAGCTAATCCATAAGATGACTTGTGCGATAAGAACTGATCAGGATGATGAAGTACACGAGGTCTGTTTGGTCTGTTGCAGTTAACAAACTATGAATAAGAAAGGTATATTATGAGTGTTGGTATTCACAGCTATGCTACATGGTACTTACATGTCAGCACTACTGATATCAAGGAGAATTCAGCAATAATCAATAACTTCTAGCTGTTTGACCCTAACCATTACCATCTAGCAATCAGAAGAGCCTTCTTTTAAATAACTAAAAGATTTTAAAAGCACACAAAACAGAACTATAAGATTTGTTCTTCAGGGCCATGTGGTTTTTAGATTAAATTGCCTGCCTAGGTTGCCAAGTTGTGGACACTGGCATTTAACATACCTGTACCACTCTTCACATTCGCTACTGGGAAGTCTTGCACTGTCTAAGAAATTTTCAATTGAACCAGAAAGAACAAACCTGAAGCCGTTCCAGTCAGATCTTTAAGGTAGTACAATTTGAAAATTTGGATCAAAGCAAGGAAAGGGCAAACAGTTTTGCAGTAAAGTACTGATTCTCCAGAGAGTTCTAAAAGGAGGGTCTGAAAACTGCAGCAGTTGAGAGAGAGGGTTTATTAAAGCACTTGAAGTACCCATGTAATTTTTGCTAAGAAAATATCTTTGGAAGCTGCTGCACTTATCTTTGAATGTGTTATTGTCTCTTAGCAAACTTTAGGGTGTTTTTGAAAACCTTCCTTGCAAGTCTTGAGGGATGAAAACAACAGTTCTAAGGATTGCACTGTCATCATCCTTATGAGACCTGGCACTGGGGAACAGGAGAGCAATGTCAGCCAGTGTTTACTAGTTCCAGATCTGCTGTCCTTGTTTCTTATAATTTCCAACATAATGAGTATCTTAGTTCAGGTAAGTTTTAAAAAGAGATGCTCTCTTAAAAACAAATAGTCACTGCCAGCAGGGCTGCAAGCTGGGACTACTAAAAGATGATGTGATGAGGATAGATAACTGCAAATGGGATGTGGATTTCTCTCTAATAGTTTATCAACAGGAGCCTTCTGAAAAGCTTTTAAGAGTGCTGCCAAATTCAGCTTCCAAAGCAAGGAAAGTAATACAAGTCTAATATTGTTAATGTCAGTGGTTTCTATTTAATTATATGTTCCCTGAAAAAAAATCACCAAAGAGCACAGAGCACTGTTTAATCCTTGCTTTGTGTCTCTTTATTCAGATAATGCTCTCCTTTGTTATAAACATTTTCCTCCTCAAAGACCTCTAGGTCTTGTAGCAGCCTCTCTAAGATATATTGTTCTTTTGATACATCCAGAAGACACTTATGCTGTTAAAAGGAAATTATCATTTCAATAGTGTACATGTGTGCCCAGGTTAGTATTTCCTGCAAGAAGAGAAACCTATAAGGAAAACAATAATGGCTTAAGTTGCTCAAACAATTATTTTGTCTGCCTTCTATTTTATTTTGAACTCCCATTTAAGAAACCCTGTAAGTCTTCTAATGTTGATATCTACTCTTCAGTCATAATGTTTCCCTGCAGCCTACTTAAACTAAGGAGAAGAGAAGCCTCATGCTTCAGATGCTTATTGAGGGAATTTTTTTTATGTGTGCAGTTCACTTAAAATTACATCCATTCAGCTCATGATCCATAGTGCAATTCCATTAGCAAAGCATCACTCTACCTTTTGTGTGTGCTGTTATGCTTAAAGCTTGTTCCTGTCATTGTGTCTCCCATAAAAACAGAAGTTTTGCAGGTGATTTGATTCAGTTCATTTCCAGTTTTGTTTTATTTTCTTTGTTTGTAGCCCAAATAACTGTAGAAAAATATTTGATTTTTTAAAAATAAAACTTATACTGACAGTAGAATATATTATTTGGTGAAATTTTTCAGTTATATAAAATGGGAAGTTCAGTTCTTTTCCCTTTTCCTTTACTGTTTTCTTCCCTCCACCTTTGAAAGTGGAGGTATTTTTTTCTGTTGTATATGAAGATATGAGGAACACAAATGGCAATATGTGCCATTTTTGTATAGCACCAAGGGCTCCTTTTGCATGCAGGATTTAGACAGCTCTTGATTCAGCCTGAAATTGTATGCTTCCCAGACAAGGACAAACAATGACCTAGCTCAAAGCTTGCTAAGACAGAAGCAGTTTTCACAGGTGCCTTGGAATCAGAAGTTATTCTAAAGGCAGTACCCACTGTTTCTAACTGAGCTTGTCGAGTTTAACATGGTGCTGTTGTTGCTTCACAAGGACATCCCTCAGGAAGTCCTCCATAATTTGGGATATCTTGAAATTACACATTCCAGGTGAAGCATTCACTTTGGCAGACCTATCCTAGCAAGGACACTCTACAGTATTGTTGAGGTTTAAATACTGGGACCAAGTTTTTAATTGTATTTCAATGCCTTTACCAGAGACCCTAGAGTAAGGCAAACTTGTTGATGCTCAGTTTACAAAACTCCTTATTGACTAAGGTACATGGTCTTGTGGCTTCCATGTACTCTACAGCCATCATCTCTCTGCTGGCAGGGACAATGCTTTCTGAAACACCTAGTACATCTCAGTCCATGGAAAAAAACCCTATCAACAACAGTAATAAGCTACTTTACTGAACTGGGCTGTTTGTGCCTTTGTGTCATAAAGCCTGTGGTTTCTTAAGGGTAAGGAGGAAACTGGAGGGGAAAAAAAGGGAAAAAAACCCTAGAAAGACTTTCCTGCCCTGATAGGTGGGCTGAGAATCAGACAGAAACATGAGAATAAATCCATGGAAGTAAGCAACATAAAGACACCAAAATGAAACTCCTTAATGAGAAGATTGCACCTTACCAGCCTACACATGTCACACAATGAGTTTTTTTGTTTTTTTTTCCAGTGAAACTGGAAGTCAGTGGCTGCTCTTTCATTTTCAAGTTAGACAGACTGCCAGGCTTCTGTTGCACTGCTGGCCTAAGAAGGTCATCAGGGACTTTCTTCACATTTGCCATACACCACTGTGTTACCCTGGCATGGTGGGAAGAATGCCCCATTTTAGAAATAGTATCACTGGACATTTGGTAAGGCAGTTTCCAGATTTTATAGTAGATAGTCAAGAGAAAATCTTGTGTTCCTGTCTTCTGAGCTGAAGCAACAGCAAAATATGACACATAATATATTTTATGTACTGCACATGTTGACCTCTTGGAGGTGATTGTCTGGTACTATTTTCTGTTCTTTTTCTTTCTTCCCCTCTTCCTCCTTTAGAATATATTTCCCTTCCCATTGCTTTAGTTTGGCTTGTTAGTGTATATCTTCACTTGGCTTTTAGAATATATTACCTGAGTTCTAGGACATATTATTTCTATTTCTATGTACAAAATTAGGATATTTCTAAGTGTCATAATAGATAATATAACAGTAGAACCCTTTATCTGAAATGTGTTTTTAGGTATTACCTTGGTCAGTAATTTAATTGAATCGGTTAGTGACAACACACTGACATTGTTAAGGTTAATGACCCAATGATTTACAAGACAAGGCACATTTACCGGCAAATGGATTTTAGTAATTGTTCTACTGAACAATGAGAATAACAATTTGTACATTGATCCACAAAGTCCTAGAGCAAAGCCTTGGTTCTTGCTCGTCAATGCCCCTGTCCATAAATTAGGCGTCACTCAGATAATGTTTTCTCAGCCCTGATGTTTTTTAATTGTGTTGCACAAAGTTTAAAATTATTTCTTCAATGTAATCTGCAGCTTTTGCTGCCTGTATAGGAGCATAGCTGGGTAGAAAGATGGCAAGAGAGAGTAGAGGAATACTGGAGTTTGTAACCTGTCCAGACAGGGCAGTGTTTGTCTTGGCTATGTTGGTCTAAGAGTTTCTCCAGTCAGTGGTTCCATCTCTTTGACGTGTAATGGCTGTTTCAATAGATTTGGATTGTTCTGTTTTCTTTGCCAAAACATCGTGTTAATGTAATCTTTAATTTTTATCACTCAAATCTCAGAGTAACTATTCTTTTTTTTTTTTTGACAACTTCCTTTCTTGCTTTGAAGCCCATAAACAATTCATTCATTTTGCTAAAAGATTTTAAATATTGTGACAAGAGTAACTTTACTGAAGAATGCAATTTTGTGAATGTTCAAGATTGACTGAAAAAAGTGAAAGAAGTCTTAAGCCAGCGTCTTAAAACTCTTGGGTATAAATTGTCTGGATTGCTGACTAAAGATTCTGATTATAAGAGATGGTGTTGAACATCCCTATCAATTAATTATTACTGGAAAATGAAGTATCTAATCAACATTGATCTGTTGTAAGACTATATCACTGACATGAGCTGAAACACAGAAGTGTTTATTGAACATACTTGACTGTCTTGCATTGTTATTGACAATGTTATCATTTCCATAGTGGTAATGGACCAGTAGCTGTTGTCTAGATACTCTTAGTTACATCACACTTTATAAACTTCATTTTATTGTCCTTAGTTTTATTGACCATTGATTATTTCTGTTCTCCTTTTGCTTCCCATATTAATTTTCTGTCATTCCTGGCTTCTAGTGTATGGCTGCCAACTTTCTCTCTTTTTGCATTTAATATTTATCGGCATTTCCCCTTGTTTATATAACTACTTTCAGTCTCCCATCATGCCAGAATGAGATTACTTGGTCAAGGTTTTATTGCAATTATCAGTCATGTGTTCTTCATTATGTTGTATGTGATACACCCAAGAAAGACTGCAAGACTTCTGAGCTTCAGCACTATATTCAATATAGCATTGTGCTTAGGCCTCTGTTGGATCTTTAGTAGCAATATTTTATAATAAATAAATGCCTCTGTCTTTATCATCAAAAGTAAAAAGAGAAAATGAAGAAAATTAAATTTAAAAATTATTGTGTCACAAAATGACATACATATGAACTAAATGGAAATAACTGGATTCTTCTAGCTTAAAGAAGAATGTTCTAACAGTAGTTAATCAGTGCAGTGATGGTGGTGTGTTGGTGAGTTTTTTGACAGGTACATAGGTTATTTATTTCTCTCAGTGGGCACACAGCCTGCAGTTCAGAAAGATACCAGGGTTGCAAAGGTTGGATGGGGATTATGTTCCCTGGTTTGCTGAACTGCTGTCTGTAAATTCACAGAGATCATAGAGACCCTTAGAGGTACCTAAAGGAGCAGAAATAACACAGCAGTGGAAAATAGATTATCTTCCTTGTCAAACTGATACTTTTGGGTTTAGTCCTTAGTCAAATAAAGAAGCAAATAGTAGGGAAGAACAAGCTGTAAAGATTAGGGTAACAGAGTGATGAATAAGGTCTTTGGCATTTTAAGGAACTGGTTATAGCAGAGAATTGAATGAAGACTTTTGAAACTGATTAAGGCTTTGAAACTGTGTTCACAACTTAGAAAAGGAAGAGAAATAAGAGAAAGTTTAAGAAGAAAGAAAAACTGTACAAAGAGAAGCTGGAAAGATAAATTCACTTAACCTATGTGTCAGGTGTTTGGCTTACTGTGCTATATGTAAAAATCCTGTATATTTCCTCATATTATGTGGCACAAGTTTTTGCAGAAGGAATATTCAGTGAACCCATCTATAACTTCTCAGATTGCATTTTAAACATTTATATTGCCAGCTCTACATCTAATAAGCCCAAGATTTTAAATGGAATGTGGTTTAATAGATCATATCTTTTCTGTCAGTTTCATCAGTGGAAGTGTACTGATATTAACATTGAATGGGACCAAACCAACATTTAATTCCATTTTGTTCTTATTTTTGTTCTTATTTAATTCTTATTTTGTTCTTAGAAATATCTGAACCTCAGCCCTTCTTCCTTGATGGGTGGTTATTTGTGATCTTCTTTGTCCAGTTATTTTCATATAACACTTGCATGGTGATAGTTTTCACTTTGGTTTTTCTAATTAAACAGTTTTACTGAAAAACATTGGTTTTATCTGGAGGTGAAATCAATATATTCATTGTTTTATAATAGCATGAGCAATAATTATGAGGATGTGTTGCCATTTGAATGTTAGATTGAAGAGTATGTTTGGCATAATGGAAATAAAATATTTGGGAAAAAAATTGCAAATGCTATAAACCTAAGGAAATAATTAAAAGTATATAATTTAATAAACATTTTCACAACTGATGAGCATTTAAAATCTTTAAGGAACACAACCAGGAAAAAGTTTACAGATGTTTTTCAATTCAAAGACTTCATATTAGTTATCAGATCACTAAGAGCAAACTTTTGCCTAGCTTAATCAGAGGGAAATGAAAACAGTGCTAAGTATTAAAGGAAAACAGTGCTTAATGCAATTACATAAAAGAGGAATCTATTAATTATGCCCATTTATTTCCATCTGGGATGTTTGCATTTCAGAATTTTAGAATATTTTAATATAGGATTAGGCATAGCATAAAAAAGAAACGCAGAATTCAGCTTGGTCACCAGTCTGGATTGTGAACAACCCTGCTGATTTCCTGTGGTCTGTCCTGGGGAGACAGAGTAATTCATCTGCTTCTCCTGATTTGTTGTTGAAGTTTTTAGCCAATATGGACCATCTTGTGAGGAGCTGATACAAAGACATACGTGACATCATGCTTTTGTGCAAAAAATATTTGTATTCCTTTTAGGTTCAATAACATTACAGAATCACAGAATCGCAGAAATTAGGGGCTGGAAGGGACCCAGAAGATCATCTAGTCCAACCCCCCTGCCTGAGCAGGATCACTTAGACCAAGTCCCCCCCTGGAGCATTGGTGTAAAGGAGAAGACCACACCTTGGGGGTTGTTTTCAGCAGGTTAGAAGCAGCAGATATAGAACACTTGGACCTACATTTTTTTAAGGTCATTTTACAAACTTTGAGGAAGGATGAAATGACAAGATCTCAACACTATCTGAACAGAGCTGGATCAGGAGCTAAGACCTAAGTAGGTGAAGTAAAATATTTATGTAGAAGGCAACTGTAGGCAATAGCAAAGTAGCAGCAGAATGCTTAAGGAAGTTGTGGTTGGAGAACAAATCACCAGGTCTGGTCACCAGGGATTTTCAGGGAAGTTTGCATTAGTTTCAAATAAGGAGAGGAAGGAGATAGAGGAGAAAGATAAGGTCAAATCTGAGAGAACACTGAGACAGCCCTTGAAGAAGAAGGCAGAAATGTTAGAGAGCAGCATTTCCATTAACTGTGTTTAGCAGAAACTGTTGGGCCCATAAGCAAGACAGAGTTACTGAGGAAGGGTGGGATATGGGGAAGGAAATGGTATTGACATCTTTTGTCCATTCTCTTGAAAGAAATTGGTCAGCAAGAGCAGGCGAGCTGTATGTAGTGCATGGGCTGGAGTTTTACTCCTGTCTGCTTGAGCAAAGCAATGCTGCTGTTAACAGCTGCATATGCCAGTAGCAAATAGGTTAGAGAAGGATGCATTGGCAGCTATAGCAAATACCCAGTGATCTGATCTTGTTCCTGGGTGTTAATGAGTGCAGGAGCAGGCATGGACTTCATGCAAGACTTATGAAACTCAAGTGCAGTGGAAGGATTGCTGTTGTCAGTCCTGGAGTCTGTTGAGTTCTTCCTTCACTGGCACAAACCAGTTTAATTCTTCCCTCTTGATAATTTTCATTCTTCACCCCAATAATGTGTTCACTGTTCCCATTGCTGCTTTCCTGGCCTTGTTGGCAAGCAGTACAAATCAAGAAATCTGCACTAGGTTGACTTTGTATTAGTGAGTTTGACAAATGTTTTCATTTGATAAGGCAAGCAGCCTCATTGTGCTTGGTTTAACACAAACACATTAGTGACAATGCTGGATTTAGCTTTACTTATGAACACTTTCAGCCTACATTGGTCTAAGTAATTGTCCTGTTTTTACTCTGACAGGTGAAAATAATGTATTCTACAAAAGATGGAAAGCAGCCCAAGAGGGTTATCAGCTGTTACTAACTGTGACAAGCAGTGTGAGCTAGATGTATGGATAGATTGCTATTGCTCCAGAGGTTATTCCTGTTAGCAGGAGACATATAAGAAACCCTAACAAGGCATTAATACAGTACAGCTACTAAAAAAGCTTATCTGTCCTATTGAAACTCTGGACTAACGACTCATTCCACCATTCTCTTGATGTTGAACTGACAGGTAGAGATAGACCTTTAAATAAACCAAAAGCTCTACTAGGCTGTTGGGAAGTCAGGCAACTGTGAGGATTTAAAAGCTAATCTTTAAGAAAATAAACATATTTATCTGCAATCTAAACACTCTTAGAAATGATACTTCATGTTTCTTCTTTACACAGAATCAAATAATGTGCAGATTGCAAAGAAGGTAATTCCTGATGAGATTTTCTGTCCAGAAAAAAGAGGCTTGGGTGAGTGTTTAAATATGAAGTGTTCAGTTTCCTTTCCATCTGGAAAACAGTACTGGAAGTACTGAGTAAAGGATCTCAATAATGGAACACTTTGAATGTTTTTAAATAATAGAATTGAGCTCCTGCCATGGGCTTGGTGAGACTGGGCTACCATGGACTTCGTACTATTCATGCCATTCAGTGTGTTACTTAACTTGTACCAATGCAGTTTGCAGGGAAATATTTAGGAAGGGTTGATTCACACACAGACTTATTCCTCTAGAAAAGAAATAGTGTAGAAATATCTTCAGCAGCCGAAACATGCTTCTCTGGAGTCATGCAGAGGAATTGTAATTGCTTGTGCAGAAAGGGTGAAATTTTGGCATAATTTTCTAGGACGAATTATGAGAACTTCACCTTACTCTGGCTTGTGATTGTTAGCCAACATCATCGGAATCATTTCCAGTGGCACTCAATAGGAGCAAGCAAATACGGGATAAGAGTGTGAATTTTCCATACCAGATGTAATGATGGAAGTTAAATATTGATGGACTAATTTCAGATGAGAGTTGCATGTGATAATAAGAGGGTTAAAGCTGAAGAAAAGATTGCTGCAGGCTGCTCAGTTCTTCCAGAGGGAAATGGATATTGAGGTTTGAAAAGCCCTGTGAAGGACTGTTGTATTAACAGCAGGCACAGAAGCTGGGATTTTCATGAATGCTTCTCATGGACACACAATAATTGGAGGTTTGAGAAGGAAAGGAGAAAAAGCAGATGGTGTAAGTATGACAACAACTACAACTGCAGAGGCAAGATGGAAAATAATCCTAAAGTGTGTAAAAACGCAGAATAGCTATATGAGTAGAGCGTTTGGGACTGCCCCTTTTGGCAGAAGTGCTGTAGTTTTAGCCAGTTATCTAACCATGCCCTTAATGTAACAAAGAAGTCTCCACAACAGTTTGTATATTCACTTCCCAGAAGATAAACCTATTTAGTTTGTTTATTGCTGAAGTCCTACTTTGCAGTAATTAGAATACAAAGCTCTTCTGCTGTAAATTAGGTGCCTTTCTGATGTTTTTTACAACAAAGGAATTTTATAAATGTAATTGTATGTATATTTTGACATTTTTGTAAAAGATGTTGCTGTAGATGGAATCCTGGGGAGATAGAGTGAGTGGACAGAAGCAGAGTTAATGCATCTGTTTCCTGGTGCGTGAGGTAATCTTAAACTGCAGAAGAATAAAAATGGTAAATGGTGAAAATAACATTAGTAGCCACCATAATTTTGTTTTCTTCCTTTATTCCTTCTTTTAAATGTGAAATAAAAATGTAGAAATCAGTAAAAGTTTTGTTCTGGGGGAGAAGGCTCACTTCCGGCCAGTGCTGCTGGAGGTGTGTGGTTGGCTCTGATCAGCACCTTTGCCCTGTCGGGGAAGCTGAGCAGCTCCCGGCCTAGCACGTGCTTTGGTAAAAAAAAAGCAAAACACCTATAAAGTTGAGAGTGCAGGGGTTTTGAATACATATTCACCAAACATGAGGCCTTTCAATTGGTGACAATGGGCTGTCTGCAGGTTCAGGCCTTGGTGGTTAATGGGAGAACCTTCCCCTTCAGATTAAAGCCTCTATGATAGAGAGATCAACCTGAAAAGATGAAAAAAGTAAGAGGAACGCCATGCCGATACTTGCTGAGACAATGAAACAGGAGCTATCAGAAATGGGGTGTGTTTACCAAGGCTTACCATTAATGTATTGATTTTATTTCTGTATTTTTTAATATGTAGCTTGGCTTGTAACATTTTACAATGCAGCTCTTTGGCTTGTTTATTACATACTACCAGGATGGGCCTATTTAAGTATGTTTTCTGGCAAACACAAACAAATGGGGCCAGGTATCAGGATCAGTGTTGTTTTTAAATGGCTGTCATGGGGAACCTGGTATTTTAAATGGGAAGAAATGTGAGTAGGTCAGCTGTACCCTGCACCCTTCTTAGAAGCTGTTCATTGTTAGCTGGGTGTTTATTCATGAGCAGTCTAGTGTTTCTAGGAGGCATGGGATATAAATATTTAGCACTGTCAGTGGAGAAGGAAAATATTGTTGGAACAATGTCTTCATTTGTCAAGAGGAAAAATAGCAACTGTTTTTTTGGGGTTTTTTTTAGACCACAATTAACTACTTCCTATGAATTGTTTCTCTAAAGATTTCAGGCAGATGGATCCTCTTGCAGCAAAGGAGTGAATGCCAATTGAGAGGAACATGGGTCCATTTATAAAGCCAGAGAAATCATTCTGTCAGGCAAGATGTAGATACACAAATTAAGCAGGTATCAAAATTATATTGTCTAGCAAATGTGACACCCATCCACAAGAAGGGCTGAAAGGATGATCCTGGGAACTACAGACCTGTCAGTCTGACCTTGGTGCCAGGGAAGGTTACAGAGCAGGTTATCTTGGGTGCCATCACACAGCACATACAAGACAACCAGGCGATCAGGCCCAGTCAGCATGGGCTTACAAAAGTCAGTTCCTGCCTGACTAACCTGATCTCCTTTTACAACAAGGTGACTCACTTAATGGATGAGGGAAGAACTGTGGAAAGTCCCTACCTGGACATTAGTAAAGTCTTTGACATTGTATCCCACAACGTTCTCCTTTAGAAACTTACGGCACAAGGCTTGAATAAATTCACTTTGCACTGGATAAAAAAATCTGGATGGCTGGGCCAAAAGAGTGGTAGTGAATGGAGATATAACTGGTTGGCATCCAGTCACTAATGGTGTTCCTCAGGCTTCAATACTGGGGCCTGCTTTCTTTAATATCTTTGTTAATGATCTGCATGAGGGGATTGAGTGTACCTTCAGTAAATTTGCAGATGACACCAAGCTAGGTGGCTATGTTGATCTGATGGAGGGTAGGGAAGCTTTACAGTGGGACCTACACAGGTTAGGTTAGTGGGCCAAGGTTAATTGCATGGTGTTCAACAAGGCCAAATGCCAGGTCCTGCATATGAGTCATAACAACCCCATGGTAAGCTACAGACCTGGGAATGTGTGGTTGGGAAGCTGTGAGTTGGAAAAGGACCAGAGGGTTTTGATCAATAGTTGACTAAATATGAGTCAGCAGTGTTCCCAGGTGGCCAAGAAGGCCAATGGCACCCTGACTTGTATTAGAAACACTGTGGCTAGCAGGAATAGGGAGATTATTGTTCCCCTATAGTTGGTACTGGTGAGGTTACACCTTGACTAACGTGTTCTGGGTCTCTGACTATAGGAAGGCCATAGGAGTGTGGAGTGTGGAGTGTGGAGGAAGGAGCTGGAGTGTATCCAGAAAAGGGCAACAAGGCTTGTGAAGGGCCTAGAACACAAGTTCAATGAGGAGTGGCTGAGGGAGCTGCGGTTGTTTCATTTGGAGAAGAGAAGGCTGAGGGGACGCCTTATTGCTCTCTACAATTACCTGAAAGGAGGTTGAAGCAAGTTGGGGGTCAGCCTCTCTCCCTGGTGACATGTGACAGGACCAGAGGGAATGGATTCAAACTGTGCCAGAGGAGGTTTAGGCTGGGTATTAGGAAACATTTATTCACTGAAAGGGTTATCGAACATTGGAATGGTCTGCTCAGAGCAATGGTGGAGTCACCATCCCTGTAGGCCTTTAAATGGCTCTAGTGTGGATCTAGTGCTTAGGGTCATGGTTCAGTGGTGAGCTTGCAGTGTTGGGTTGAAGGTTGGACTAGATGATCTTGAAGATCTCTTCCAACCAAAGACTTTATGTGATTCTGTCTTCAATAGCAATTGCCTCTCAAGAATAGAATATGCACAGGAAGAGCTAAAGATCTCAGCAAGATGTAATTTAATTCTGACAGCACATTAATACAGTAGTAGTCACCTGCTAATAATAATGACAGGCAGTTTTGCCCCCCTGCCCTGCAAATTCCCTTCCCTCCTATCACTGGAAAACTTCATCCTGCAATTCCTCTGCACAGAAACCTCACACAGAACCCCTGAACTGCCCATGTGATGGTATGGAAAAGCTGTAGGGCTCTGCCATAAGGAAGGGGTTTCTTGATCCACAAAGAATTACCTTATTTCAAAGTGAATGTCAAGATGGACTCTTCCTTGTGAAGTCTGCAATTACTAAAATAAGTTATTTTCTGTGAGGATGCCTGGTACCACAGGTTCTTCTATGTAAGTCTCTGTCCTAATGGATAAATCTTGGCACTTCCATAGTGTGTGACCTAGCAGTCCATGGAAGCAGCTCTACATGCTACAGTCTCATGCTATGAAGAGCCTGAAGTGTAGGTATGTAAGATGAATGAAGGCAGGCAATGGAAGGTAGGCAGTGATGAGAATAGGGTCACACTTGCTTTGGAGCAAATCCAAGAGAACACTGTTGTTTGGTCCTTAGCCTGATGTCTTTCTCGCTGTGCCATGCAGACTTCACTCAGGAACAACACAGTGTAGGCTTGAGCTACTGTCTCTTGCTTTGCTCTGAAAATTTCTGCCACCCTCTATAATCAAAGATGTTGTGTTGTTCACAAAGGAAATGGAATTGGACTTTAAGGCATAATAAATAAAAATATACCTCAAAGCATTTTTAAGTCAAAACCTTGATAACAAGTAACAAAAACTGTCATCATAAACATTTGCTCTCTCTCAAAATTCTCAGTTTCACATTGGAAGATGAAAAGTATCTGCTCAAAACCATTCTGTTTTTAGTATTCATCGCCATGGTGTTTGGCTTTTCACATTTGGAAGTAAAGTTGAAAGTTGCTGATGAAAATTTCAGTTATTGCCCTCTAACTTTTGACAGCGTTTTCCATAGACCCTGTTATGCCCAAACTATTTCCTATACAGCCCATTATTTGAAATTCAGCCACTTCTGCTTTTTCCTCATAAACATGTATGAGTCTATGTCTGGCCTTTGGTAATATAAGAATAAGGCCTATTCCCAGCTTAAATCTTTCTAACATCCAAATTTCGTGCTAAGCCTTTGCTGCTGCTGAATTTAATCTACTGTGATTTATCAGAGTTCAGCTCCTAGTATAAAGTATGTTTGACCTCTGCCTGTGCAGTTTTCTTTATTATCGTTTTTGTGTGTTTGTTTATGGACATTTTATTGTACAAAATTTTTGAGGACTGGATCAGGATCTCTCACCTTATAAGCAATGGTTGCTGGCAATTGAGAAGTCTGAATGGTTTATTATTTGGACATTAAAAAAAAATATTCATTTGAATCCTTATTGTTTTCCTCATTATGAATTTTTCATCTTACTGAAAAATACTGGAGCTGTAAGCAGTTTCAGAAACGAGTTGAAAGTTTGTGTTCTTGCAATGTCCTTTCTTTTACCTCTGCTGAACTGCTGTTTTGTAACTTTTAACAAGTACAGTAAATGACAAATGATATCCCTCGAGGTTTATTCATTCCTTTCTCATATACCACCATTTAACTTGATTGATTTCAGCACAGTCCCCAGCTCTTGGAAATGCTCCCCAGCTGATTCCTCAAGGAAAACAGCCATCCTACAGGATTTTTTTTAGGGCCTCAACTCACAAGACAGTCCCTACTACCAGGGCTTCAGGCCCAAGATAAGTATGCTGTTGCCTAAGATGTGGACCTCCCCTGGAAGTAAAATACAAGTCAAGTGGTGGTTGTGCCCATGCATCATTATGCTCAGAGCCCAGTACCTGTCTCTTCCTTGTCTCTGCTTGGTGAGTGCAGATCTTTCCTCTTGTAGCCCGTTTCTCAGATTCCTCCTTTCTCCATCCCCTCTGTATTAGAACTATCCCTTTTATGATGATTTCTAGTGGTGCAACTGGTAAAACAGAGAATAGGGAATAATGAAGCAGGAACTGTTTTTTCTGCTCTTCTTGCCATTCCCCCACTTCCTGAGAAGCAGCACAAGGTCCCACTACAGCCCTTGGCAGCCCCTGGAGAGCTGGAACTGTTTCTGGTTTAGATAATGAAGGTAAAATTGCTTGTGGGATATATATAAAAGGGTTGAGTTCGATAAAAACTCTTGTGTAGCTAAAATGTCCTAGACTATGATAGGATAATGTTTTACAGACATTACAGGTTTTATGGCTGTAAGATAGCAATGGTGCTTTAAGTGTGGCGAGCCTTGAACTGATGGACTTAAGGACTGATGTGTGGGTTTGAAAAAAAGTACTTACATTTTCAATGGGATACAATAAGCAAATGTGAGATTTTCTAACATGGTGATGTATTGTTCAATACACCCTCTACGTCTTCTTGTTCTGACAGTCTTAAATCCCACTGTTTGCAGTGTTTCTGCACTGTCAGAGGAGGATTCGGAAGGCTAAGGTTTGTTTTGGAAAAAACTTATTTTTTCAAATTAAGTTTTCATACTAGATTTTAAGACTTCTAAAAAACATTTTTTCTTTGAGATGGACTCCCACCCCCCCATAGCATTCTTGCTTGAATTTATTTTCTGAGAGACTTTTCAGATCTAAGAATATTGCCTTGGAAATTGGTTCATTTGCAGTTAGGGCTAAAGAGATTATTTTGACTTTTCAATCCCTCCATCCAGGAGGAATTGCTGTCCTCCACAGAGATGGAGTTCCTATAGCTCTTTGTGCTGCTGCCATAAGTCCACTGCCCACCTCTGTAGGGTGGAAACCTTTAGCTTTTGAGACCCATCCAGCCTAACCTTTTGAAGCTTAAATTTGAGGTGAACATCCTATCATGAGATTAATCCCTGTCTCCAGACAGCTTTCAGCCCTTCTTTTCCCAGTAGTCACAATTTCCCTGGTGCACAGTGAGGCTGAGTGCAGGAAATCTGCCAACAGCAATGCCACCACCAACTTCCAACTCCTTGACTTTCCAAGCATAAATTCTTCTCTTTTGGCACTAAGAAGGAAAGAATTTAAAAAGAGAGATAAGAAACCAGAAAACAGATTACTAGAAGGTGTCTCAACCAAGCTGCAGTCAGGTCTTTTTAATGAAATTTGGAAAACACTTTAAAAAATACTTTATTAATCATCGCCTGTTATCTCTAAATGCAGGGACTGGTGTGGAGACTGGTGGTGAGAATTTGCAATGTAACTATCTTTCACCATGTCTCACCCCATATTGCTGACAAGCAGAAGACTCCTGGGTAATCCAAGGACTTGGGGGAGTATAAGACTGTTGGGACTGTTCCAGAAGCTTTGGAAAGCTGTGCAAGTGAGCAATGCCCTTCCATACCTTCCTAAGAGTACGTGATGTCAAATGTACATATATGCATAGTCTCAATGTGTAGAACTGTATTGAATTAATCTGTTACCCTTTTTGTGATGCTCATTCTTTAAAGGCACTTCAGAGAGCAATTAAAAAAAATAATTTATGCTTAAAAAATATCACTTACCCTGTTAGCAGACTGAGTCTGATTTCACAACAGTGAAAATAAAGTCAGCAAAGTTTGCATTGGAAAGAAGATTTTTTTTTTTAACTATGAGTGTAATTAATAATTGAAACAGTTTCAAAGAAGTGGCAGATTTGTCAGCGGTGGAGTGTTTAAATCAATAGAGGATGTCTCCTGTAGACTCACAAAGTGAAATTCCAGTCATTTTGTTACCAAATGAGAAAAAAACCCATTATATATCTCTTTTGTCCTTGAGCCCCTGTAAGGTCTGTAAACATCTGCTTCATCAATCTGCAGAACTTTGCAGGATTCTGAAGACTTTTTGTAAACAAAATATTGTAAAATATTATAGTCCTGTACTAAATCCAAAGATTTGAGAGTTTCAGAAGGATTTTCTTTAGCTCTCTACATCTTCCCTATTTAATGTATATTTTCCCCTTAAATGAAATTCTTTTTATAACTCGGTCTTTTATATAATTCTTTTGCACCCTTTCTACACTGTAACCTTTTGGAGTTGCTATGTGATATTCCACTACTCATGTTTTTCTTTGGTTTAGCTGTTAATATTAACTCTTCACTTTCTGTTTGCTGGTACTTTTCAGTAAATATATATAAAAAGAGAATGAACTGCATTTCCCCAAATAACAAGAAAGATTCACTGATAAATACTAAATGAATTGCAATTGCACTTAAAGTTGTGAAGAACAGCAGAGCTCACCTGCTCAGTCTAACTTGGTTTAACTTAATCACTTTATGAAAAAGCCCCTTTTTTTCCTCAGCCACTGCACTGTTTTGCTTCATCAGAATGAGAGAGGGAATTACTTGGGTCAGTCTAGACATGTCTGATGACAGCACACTAGCAGCAGAGCTTTGTATTTCAAAATTCACTCTGTGAAATGCATTCACAAAAATATGATATCTGAACCTTATTACTTGGAAAAGCCAATGAAGTGGTAGATTTTCAGCTGCATGACTTGATCTGTGAGCTGCAGATGGACTAAACCCCTTATTCCTAAAAATGTTTGAGAATCTCAATTTGACTGAAATTTCTGATCATAGGAGTTTGCAGTGGGAAGCAGCCTTCTTAGGAGGACATTGGTAGCTGCAAAGCATTAGGAGCTGTGGGGTACTTGCTGCAGGTACTGTGCAGTTCTTAACATGTCTGGGATCACTATTTCCCTACATGAAATCAAAGGCTTTGATAACCTCTCATGCTGATCACACTCATGGTTAGCGGCTATCTATATATAACTGAACAGGCACAATGTACATTAAACATCCCACATGAAGCTAGGCTTATTCCTTACCTAATGGTCTCATTGGTTTCTACACCAGTTGGGAGCATGGAGCAAGGAAAGAGGGAAACACTGTCCCCATGGTGCTTGCTCTCAGCTCTTTGCTTCCCTCCTTCCATGCTTCCATCATGATAACACCACAGTGCCCCACAGTTTTAGCCCTCTGCTAAACACTCTTGCTGAGGACTCCCCACAGCACATTGAATTTGTGCAGAACAGGTAGAGCTCTAATGAAAAATCAAACCTGCTTGAACTGCAGTTGGAGAAGTCTGCAAGGGAGTATCATACAAAATGTGGGGACTACTTAAGATAGCAGAATTCCTAGAGAAGAAATCAAACACCAGCATCAGATAATAGATTATGCGTCTCTTGAAGCCTGCTCACCACATGTCTCTTTTATTTATTTATTTTTAATTTGCCTGCTCAGAAAATTCTCCTAAAGTTCCAGTTACAATTGTGACAGACAAACTCCCTGTCCTCAGGAGATACCCCCAAAACACTGCTGTATCAGCTTCACACTAATTGCTTTACTGATGTTTACTTAGGCTACTGAATACTAAATATTGCAAAGCATTGCTGTTGTATTCAGAAGACTGGTTTAGAAACCAAGTGCAGCACACACCTGTCTCTCTTGCAGAAACAGAGCACCAGCTGCACTCAGGAGATCAGGAAGTATCTGAGACTTCCTATGTCCAGGAAGTCAGGCACAGGAGGCAGTAGTAGAAGAATTTTAGAAGTCTTAAAACATTCACTGGAACTGGTAACATTGCAATCCATTTGAAGCATAGCCTTAAAAAGGCACTTCTGAAGACATGAAGAAAGTACAGCATTCAGGGCTTCCCCAAAAGGTTGTGGACTGACTGACCACCAACTCTAGCAATAAGGAAACAAACAGTCTCTGATACTGAGAGTCATTTTATCAGCTAACTATCAGCTGCTTATTTATCAGCCGAGTTTGGAGAAGGGCAGATTACACCCAGCTCACCTGCGGCCAATCTTTTATTGTGACAAACAGCCCTGTGCTTAGATCCTGCTGGGTTAGGGGAGCTCTTTTCAGGGTACTAGCCAGTTCATTTAGTTGCTTAAAAGAGGACCTAAGCTCTTCTAACAGCATGGGTCATCCTGATTCAAACAGCACCTCTTTGACTTGATAGTCCTTTTTTAACTCACTCACTGCAGGGCTCCCTTTTTCTTGGAGCCTTTTTTCCTAGTTTCCTTTTCTAGGGCTTGCTTTTTATATGTGGGAGAGCTGCCTAGTGGATGCTATTTTATAACTGGTTACAGCCTATACCTATACTGAAGAGCAGTACTCTTCAGCTGCTGAGTACTGTTGAGCTTCATTCTTACTGGTATAGGGAGTTAATGTAAGCTATGAGCTTTTGCTTGGGAAACAGAATACCATGTTACTTTTGCTAGCAATAAGCAGCACACTTCTGTCTTCCTCTAGAATCTCATAATTTTTCTGTTCTTTTCTGTGTACAGAGACTGCATGTTCCTTCCTGTAGTAGGTGACCTCAAACCTGTGTGTCTGCTTCTGATAATGCCCCTCCACTTCCCTTACTTAGCTTGAATTACTATGGAATAACTGGGCTGACAGCTGGCAGTGAAAAGCTTCTGTTGCTGCAGGACTTTTCTAAACTCTGACAGTATCAGAGCTGCAGTGTGCACTCCAGTGCAGACAGATGATTCAGCTATTACTGAATTTCTCCCTGTAAGTAAAATGTATGCATCCTCCCGCGCATTGCATTGCTCTGGACAGGGAAAGTAGCTGCAGAAGTATGCCTTCAGTTTGTTCATCTCTCCCTAGGTTCACTCTTGCCATGCATTCATTTACAGAGAGGCTTCTGAAAGTGCTGAATGTTAGACTGGCTGTTCAGGCCACACATCTGATTTGCTTCTTGCTCAGCAAGCAAGGGTCGCAGTAGCTCTGAACACTTCTAAACAACCTAATCAATGCATGAGTTTGTATGGTAAACATTTAGCAATTAATTGATCAGCAAGTTCTGGCAGTAACTTTTGTCTCTAATTGCTATTTTTTTTTAAAGTTAATTTTCATTGTTTAAAAAATTATTTTTAAGTTCAAGTTCCTGGAAAAGTTTGCAGCAATTTCCCTCAAATACACATTGCCCCAGCTGCATTTGTGTTTCTTTTGTTCAGTTCCAGAAACTCGTAAGTTTTGCTGAAAGTGAGGACGTGGACACTGCACTAGAGCAGGGCAGCATGGAGACATGGCTCAGATTAACCGAGGGTCTCATTGTATTGTCACAGCTAATGTACCAGAACAGGGCAAATTAGACTTCCTCCTCTTCTGTGTTTAAAACAACTTGCAATATTTTCCCACCATTTTAAGGTGTTATTAGCACTTGCTGTATAAAGTATTAAACAAGTGTTCTCCATTTATCCACATTAATGATTCAGAGCAAACTCATGCCTTCCCATTAATATCCACTAACCTCACTCAGTGATAAAACTTGATTTAGTCTCCAAATTACCTCAGCACAAAATTTCTTGAAACAGCACTGCCTAATAGTTCAGGGCTACGTGAGCTGTTATGATAGCCAAATAACAACAGAGACAGCATCTTTTTTTGAGACTCGGTGGAAAAAAGAATCAATCCAGCACATAAAGAGAGACACAAATAAATTGCTAAACAGTATAATCCAATGATACCATACATCTCAGAAATGAGTTCCTCAAAAATCAATAAAAATTGAAATTGAAAAGGGAAGAATTGTAGTTGTCCTGATACAGGTATGTACAAGCAGCTTTGGGTGAAGGTGCCAGCTGGCCAAGTGCCGGGTTCTGGGCATGGGAAGGGAGCTTGGCTTTGGGGAAGGGGGAGCATGCTGCTGGGGCATAGTACAGCAAGGAAAAGGTGATGCTGTCCACATCAGTTGGGATTGTGGGGAATACAGAGAGGCAATAGTGTTCTCTGGGATTTGAGGGGCTGCCATTGCTTTTGCATCTTGATATTTCTTCCATTTGGAGGAAGAGGTGGGAGCAGAGCAGACTGCTCAATGCCTGGATTCTTGCCTGCACTTTGTTTGAGTATGAGTGAAGCATTGGTTTTGGGGCATCTGTAGCTACAGAAATTAATATAGTTGTGCCTAGGTTCTCTTCATGATGTTGTGAATCCCTGCCCTCCAGAGATATTATGTTGCATACCCCTTTGTTGTGCTTGTGCTGGAGTTAATGTAGGGCGCTGGGGCTTGGTGTGTGCTCAAGATGAAGTAGGTTGTTCTGAACTCTGATGCTCTGTGGGTTTGTTGTGAAAGCCTCACTTTCCTGCCCTGCATAATGCACTGAGCTATCAAACCAAGGACAGGGTTTGAAGCTAATGTGTGTTTTGTTGCTTTGTTTCTCTTCCATGGCTTTTTTTCCCCATGACTTGTGGACTAGGTGGTGCAAGTTTTATGCGGTTTTGGTGCGAAGACTGCTGGGTCATGGGTGCTCAGGGATCTATCAAACTTTAATTTTTGTTCTGGTTTTGCTTGCTTTTTTTTGTTTTTCCCATTAAAACCCCAGCCTTCCTATGGAGTATGAGCAGACACAAGCTGTGTTGGTTGCTGTTCTGTTACCTACCCTGTGTGCTCCCTTTATTGCTCCCTTTGGAGTCTACTGGCAGGAGATCAAGCATGTCTTGTCCTTCTTGGTTTGCAGCAGCTTACTGTCTCCAAAGGTTTGTGAGGACAGTGGAGCCATAGCCTCACTCTGGTAGCAGTTTCTATTCTATGTATATTTCTATTCTATTCTAATGTATTCTATTAAAGCTATGTGTATTTTAAAACAAACATGGGGAAAAAAAAAAAAAGAAAAGGACAGAAAGAAGCAGAAAGAAAGAAAGAAAGAAAGAAAGAAAGAAAGAAAGAAAGAAAGAAAGAAAGGCAAGGTAATCAAGTCATCTGGCAAGGGAAAGAAGAACCAAATAATTCAAATAATTCAGAGAGTGACTTGGACACTCTGAGCCCAGTGATTCTGTTGAATTGAGTCTGCTGTCTCCCAAATGCTATAATTTAAAATCATTTGCTGCAGTTTTAGGCAAGAATTATTAAATGAATATTAATCAGTCATTAAATTCTGTGAAAGTGTTGCTTCATTCTCGGCTGAATGAGGCCATTTAGCTGTGGTGTATTCAGCATGTTAATGTCTCTGTATGAGAGGTTTTCTTCCCTGCCAGAGCCACGGGATGCACTTGTGACTGGCACCAATGCCAGTCATAGGGACTTGGTAGATGCCTTTGGGCATGGCCACTTGCAGTTTTTTCAATTCCTACAAACAGTGAATGACCACAGTTTGAAATATCAGCTCAACCTTGACTCCAAGTGCCTCCCTCCCTCTCTACACTGAAGCCAGGACATTCCCTTCCAGTTAGGAAAGATTTGGTTGAAAATATTTCATTTTCCTTTTGTGTATGCCCCCAGCCAATGTTTATCTTGCCTTGTTGCTGGTGCATTCAGCTCCCAATCTAGATTCCTGTGGCAAGAAATATCCTTTCCCAGTTCCTGAGTCATGCAGAAGTTGAAATATTGAGAGGGACATTGCAGACATCTTAATGGTGGATGCATTTTTGCTGCCAAGATACCAAAGACATTACTCAAGAAGGAGCAGATATTAACAATTGTTTGGAAAATAATCCCTTTAGAAGAAGAACATCTCTCTGGTTTGACTTATAGTCTATGCATATGTGCCATCTAGAACCATGTCTGCTTCAGGCAGCAGTTTGCTTGTGAGGGACAGTGGGTGGGGAGTGCTGGCTGTGGGCCAATGTCCCAGTGGCGACAGTCTTCACCTGCAAAGCCCTCTGAACTCTTCCCCTGCAACTTCTGGGGCTTTCTTGGCTCTGGAGAAACATGAGAGGCCTGACATGTTTATAGGACATATTGATTGACTGGTGCCAGCTCAACCAAATTCATCACCTTTCCAGAGCTGCTGCAGTCCTCTAATTCTTCTTTTTTTTGTGAATAACATCTCCTTTTCCCATACGTAACTGCAAAGATGAGGGAAAAAGGAAATTTGGATTACTTCTTTCAATCCTCTTTCTCTCTTCAGGCTCTGGCAGTTGTGGATAAACAACAAAGTTAAACTCCAATGTGTATATAGTGAAATCCTGAAACAGGTGTCTGTCCCTGTGTTTGGACTATGTGCCAGCAACAATCATCATTGAAAACTATAAGAAGGAAAATTTTTTATGTTTTTTATTTATTTATGAGGGTGATGTGTTGCAGGGGACCTAGAAACAACAGTTGTCATAGGGTATTCAGAAAGCAGCTCTTTCCTCATTACACTTGAAAAGATCAGTCCATGAAAAACAGTCCCAGGGCAGTTGCTGTTTTGTTTGCAGACCTGAGGGTGGGAGGCCCTGGGAGCCTGGCTGGCAGCAAGGCAGTCCACGTTGCCTACAGCAGATGCTTCACTTTGTCCTCTGTGACACATCCATCATGTCCTTATGCTTATCATACCTGGCATGCCTGATAGGTGAGGTGGCTCAGTGTTTGCTACTTCTGTGGAGTACAAGAAAAGAAATACAAGAAGGTCCCTGATGTTTCACTGGTGACTTTGCATCTGCAGAAAAGACCTTTGGGTACAAATCAAATGCCAGTGAACTTCGCAGATCTGAAATAAGCTGTGGAAGAGTTTTCTGGATATGCAGGAGAGTTAGAGTTTGTGACATTGCATTGATTGTGGCTAAAAGCACTCTTTAGGCAAATTATGTTATTACAGGGCTCACCTGGATCAATATAGATTGCTGACTATTGCTCTCACAAGGTGGTGTGTTGATGTTTTGGTTTTTTTTTGGTTTTTTTTTTTTCCTTGATGCTTAACAATAAATAGGAGAAGGAACAAGGCTCAAAACTTTCTAACATATCTCAAATGTATATGTGTGCATGTGAAAATTATCTGAGGATAGTGATGAATTTTCACTAGCCTAGTATTCTTAGAAAGGTTGTTTTGTATGGACAACAACTCCCCTGTAATAGTTTTGCAGGTTATAAAAGACTGCTTAGAATAGTTTGTTGTTTTCATTTTTTAAAGAATGCAAGAGGTCTCATTTATGTATGTTTTACTGAGATAGTTTCTTTATTTTTCCTTATCAGCCTTCTTTTTAGTGATACATAGAGGGAATAAACCACATGGAAACCACTAAGCTCATGCAGGAAAAAAAATTAACACATTCTCTTGCTCTCAGGACTAAAAAATAATGAATCATTAAACCTTGAAGTCACATAGACATTACCAAATGGGTCTGAGATCAGCTTGGACCTGAGAAGCTATAGAAAACCTGCCAAGTGACTAAAACAGATACTGATGGCTATGTAAGAAATTGGAAACATCTATTAAACAGACGCAGCTTTCCATTTCCTAAAAGTTATTGGTTGGAGTAGTGCAGCACTTCCCCCAGCACGCATGTGCTGTGGGGGAATGGCCACAGGCAAAACCTAGTTAACTGAAAACATCACAATCAATAAAAAGCACTATGTTTTCCATTTACTCCTGGTTTTTAGGGGTTTATTTTGTTGCAGCAGCAGAAGGCATCAATTCAATATCAATTCACCTTCTGGGTGGGGAGAGGGATACAGATATCGGCTTTTAATGTGTCATGAAGTTGGTGACAACACTAAGCTTACTAAAATATAGACAAAGTGCTGTTTGGTACAACACGGGACACCAGCTAATCCTGCATTCAGTAAACAGGCAAAGCAGAGATCTATTTTTTTATCATGCTTTCTAGCCAGGAACAAGGAAGCAGTTATTTTCTATTTTATCCTGTCTCTTGTCAAATTGCTGAATACCTGCATTTCTTACTTAGCAGCTGAAATGGAGCTTGGCCTCTGATACAAGTGTGTTTTATTCATTGGAGGGGGTGCTTTAAGACTAGGGAGAAATGTCATGTCTGTGTTTTTTGTGTAGATGAGGTGGAGCCTTTACTTTTCTTGAGTATCCCCATATTCTGGTGTGGTTCATGCCTGCTGCTTGGTGCTGTTGCATGCAGTTCTCTGTGACCCCTCAGTTTTGGGAGTGTCCTGTGGCTAGGCTTGAGGGAAACCGGCCTTGATGCCTTCTAAACAGTCATCTGGGTATAGTTGTTTTGCACTGCGGTGTGGTTTTAAGAAAAACAGGAATCCCTCGTGGGTGGTGCATTCATATTAGAAACTGTACATCACCTAAATCAGCTATGCAGAACTGGGCTGGGGCTGGGTCTGTTGGGGGACATCTTATTTGACAGGTTTTTCATGCTCATATCCCTGGAACAGGTCTGCTTAGGTGTGTGCTCCTCCAGCGAACACATTAAACATACTGCTCTTCTGGCTGCAGCTATTATGGGCTTCTCATGACAGTCGACAGCTCTTCATGTAAGATAGTCTCTTTTGACCTTCTTTCTTTCAGAAGCTGATTGCCAGTTTAGTTGTCCTTTTCTGCCTGTTTGAGATGGTTATTTGAGAAATGAGAACTGGCAGTGCATTTTAAATGCAAACCCTGACAGAAACTGGGTATCTACAAATCTTTGTGGAACAGTTCCAACTCGGAGCAGGAACAGGAGTGCTGCTGTAACACTGTCCTGCCTCTCAGGCTCTGCTTTTCAGAGGAAAATATACTGAGCCTGAAAGTTAAGTTAGCCAAGCTTCTTATGACCCAAATTCTAAAGGGAGAGCATGAGGAAAATGATTGCTGGGAAAAGAGATTCATCAAAGGCAGAGAAAGACAACATTCTCTGTCCTTTTCTCCGTAAGAAAACCTATGTAAAATGTAATAGAGGAAACATTTTGCTGATTCTGCTCCCTGGTCAGTGGAGTGTTAGCTGCCAGGCTCCAGCTCAGTGTGCTTCTGTTTTGCTGGAAGAATATTCCCCTGAGTAAAGCAGTAAATGATCCCTTTTTTTGAACAGAGGAGAATGCTGGCTGGCCACATCCTGCTGGATCCTGGACTCTAGGTGCTGAGTGGTGTTAAAAGCTATTAAAAAAATACATTAAATACTCCATGATATTTTTCTCTACTTAACTACAATGGGTGTTGCAGAGATGATATGTGATAACGAATGTACTGAGAAGTGGGAGAAGGTACATATGTGTATTTTTTTTCTTTTGGAATTAAAATTAACTCCCGTTGAAAAATGGATTGACTAGGAAAATATATGAGCATAAGATGTAATCTGGTTTCAGGAAACATTTCTTGCTGAGAGAGCTTTGCTAAAGGCTGCTAAAACTTCTTTCTACTGATTTAGATACGGTTTTCATGTATTTTCTTCCCAAATATCTGCTGGCTGCATTTCCAATAATAATGAATCATTGTTTTTGTTTCTTTGTCACTAAGGCAATATCAGTCATGATATAGTCCTGACGGCTGGTTGCATCCTGTTTAAGTAGTTTAAGTACCATGTGTTGTATTTGTCCAAATTGTTTGTGCTTGTCAGTAAACTCGTCTGATGGCATTTTTCCCATCTGGTTCAAGCTGTGAATTACGATTTCTCGTCCCATCCTTTTCACTGTGCTAAAGGAAAGTAACAAATCAATTTTGGACTATGACATAGGGACATTTTCACATTTGGGTGGATTTGAAGGTACTAAAATTTTTTTAATTAAAAAAAAAAAATCGCTTCTAAAATGAAAATCAGATGTTTTCCTTTAGGAGGGCATATAGCATTTTGTCACCTTCTAACATACATTGGTTGTTTCTGTGTTTGTTTTATTAAATCATGCTGTTCACGGAAATAGAACTTTTCTGATGGAAAACGGTTTCTCTTAAAAATCCACCCCATTGTGTTTGTGGAGTACTTATGGCTGACTACTGTATTTTATGAGGGCATCTTCAGGCACTCCTTTCTTACCTTTGATTATGCTTGTACTAGAAACACAGAAGAGTGAATGACAGAATCACATTTTGAAGGTTTTCCATATAACTTTGCAAGATTTATTGATTTAATACAAAACTAGACTTTGATCATTATCTTTCTAAATAATTTGAATTTGTTTTATTCCAGCTTGGAAATATGGTTTAAATTTACTTATCTTTTTACAGATCATACACAGTATGTCATCTGGTGCATGCATTCAAATTCTAAAGTTTGACTCATTTTAATTTATTACCTAGAAGGTGTTCCTAAATTACTGCTTTAATAATATAATCTCCTTAAAAACTGAGGTTTTATCACATCACACCTGTGTTTGACAAGAAATTGATCTGACAGTATTATTGCATGTTTTTGACAGGCTTATTTGAAATCCTTAAATCCTAGTTCCCTGTGTGTTTCATTACTGTATCATCACTGGCATAGCCTTGTGATCAATTATCCACTTAGGAAGTCCCAAATGTCTGCCAGTTAGGTTTCCAGAGAGGTATCCACCTCAGTATGTGTTAAATATGTTCATTTAATCACAGCTCTAAAAAAGGTGCTCTGCCTTGTCCTTGCTGGAGTGTTGCACAGTGATGTTCTGACATGCTTTTGCTAGGACTTACCTTCTGGGAAGGTTTGGTGGCAGTGGGAACCATGCAAGTGGCACAAAGTTCACTTGTCCTGCCAGAATATGATGTTATGGAAACTGGAAGAAGGGCAATTTGCCCAGCACTGCCATGGCTTCCAGGTAAAGCGACACAGGTTTGCTTGCATTTAGTTCTGACTAGATTCAGCTTGGGGGGACAAAGTTAGCTCTCCCCTTGTAAATTGGGCATCATGGTTGGGTTGATGTTCCTGGAAGAAAAGGTTGACCTTTGTTTCAGCTGGAAATATTTCGCATAGGACTGAAGAGTGCCTGCACCTATTTGTTAGGGTGCCCTGTTTGTGTTACCTGCCTGGACAGGTCAGGGATTGGTCTCTTCCTGCCTACTGCTGTCTGCTGAGGTGGGGAGCTGCTGCCTGTTTGCCTTCTGCAGAGCACTCAGAGGTGGGAGCTTGGATTAAAAGCTGCAAGATCTGGGATGTCAGTTTCAGTAAAGCACTTGAAGCACACATGGCTTCAGATTTCAGTGCTTCCCTGTTGCAGTCAGTGCTTTAAACCAGGCTGAAGCACCTTGTGGGCTTGCTTCTCTACACAGATTACAGAGGCAGGACTTTGTTGGCAAGAATGTGCTTGTTGGCATTTATTATTCATTTTTAGGGAATGAAAAATACAAATTTTTCACAAATATATATCCTATAGAAGGGATAATAAGCTATTTTATCACTACTTGGGTAGTCTCAGGGGCAATATAGCTATTTTGATAATTGAACTTTTGCCTATGTCAATAATTTGCATAGGTAGTTTGTGTAAAGGGTTATGCTGTTGTTTGTGATGCTTGTATTACTGAATCATTATTATACACTTTTAACATAATAAGGAAAAAAACTTTCAGCCATAAAGGAAACAAACAAACAAAACTTACAAAATGAGTTTGCCTTACAGAGAAAAACTTGCTGTTGGCAACATACTTAATATAACACCTAGGGAGTTTGATAATGACTGTGTATCTGTGATATTAGCATTCATGTTGCTTACAGCATTTGGACCAACAACAGGGAAAAGCTACTTTTTTTTTTTTCTTTTGTCAGAATAAAAGTTAAAGCCATAGTTTTATTTAAAAACAACCAATTTGACTGTCTTGTTATGTGGCAGCATCCTACAAGTTGAGATTTTTTGAGCTCCATATTATCATTCTGGCTTCTGAAGCAGCATGTCACATTATATTTTGTCTTATACTACATACATAAGTATGGCAAATGGCCAAGTGGATTAACAAATGGAAGAGCAAAGCCTCGAGAGGAGGAGTGCAACCAGTGTATTATGTAAAGAGGAGAAAGTGTACTTTAATGAATATGGATGTTGCTTTACTGATGCAATTATAGCATCAAGATCTAGCTCTTGGCTATGAAATCTGATGCAGATCAACTGAATCCAGAGTAACTTTGCTGTTTTAAATAAAATAAGGATTTGACCCAAGCAACATGGCACAGTTTTTGACCAGCCTTGCTAATGTGGAAAGTGAAACAGGTTCTATTTTAGCTTGAATCCAAAAACCAGCTTCACATCTGAAGGCTGCTCCCATCAGATTTCATTCACTGGCAGAGTCTGAGTTAAAGGTTAGTGTGAAGATAGTTGTGAGCACCATATGCTTGACAACTTGTCATAATGACATGTGACTTCAGCTTGTCTTTCTCTTTAGAAGATGACTAATGAGTCTTAGTCTCATAGAAGATGTTAAAATACAATTATGTTATGTTAGATCAGCTCTCACAACTGCTAAATTGTAGAGTGGTAGGCATAATATAGTTCTGGGAGATGCGGCTTTTTTTTCTGAAGTGGTTTCCAGACAAAATCCTCATGACACAAATGTATGTGATAATTCACCATGTAGACAGAAATGTATGCACTCCTGTATTTTACAAGGCAGATTTTGTCTTATGTTTTTGCAGGCTTTTCTAAAGTCTCTAATGAAATTCCAATCCTGTAGTTGACTCATTAAGTTTTCCCTCAATCCATCACTGTAAAACTGATTATCAAGATGTTGTCTTTTGGTGTTATCAATCTTGAGTGACTTTTAGAGATTGATGCACATTTGTTCCTATGACTGGCTCAGATGATATCTGCTATTTATCTTGATCTCCTTTTATTTAGTGTTTTAACTTAGAAGGTTCTACTGCCTGTTTTGATTGAATTTTAATGACGAGGTCTTGACTACAAGACAGACCTTCCACAGCTTTCAGACACATTTTACAAAACAGTGTCCTCAGGCTTTTCTTGCTGACACGTTTCCAGATTGTCTTTCATGTGGTCCCAGAAGGTGCTTGCTGCACTGTGTGTGCTTCTACCCAGGTAGGCACGCTGTGGAGATACAGATAGCTTGAAAGACTGGGGGACAGGAATTACTCTACAGTACAAAACAGTTATTTACATGTTTCCCAGCAGGTGCTAACAGGTCTGCAATGGGCAAACTCGGGTGTAAAGGAAAGTAAAAGAAGCCATGAGTGGTTCAATCAGCAATATAATCACAAATACCAACATACCAATGAAATGCCAAGTCATTTGTGGCCGGCAAAGTCATAGTCTTGTTTAGCACAGACAAAACCAAGCAAAGAAAACTGAGGAAGAAGTAAAGTAAGGCGAGGGGCGGGGGGGGGGGGGGGGG
>VYZU01071899.1:66370-97418 GCA_013401355.1 Ceyx cyanopectus
GGGGGGGGGGGAATCAGAAGGGTAGTGGCAACATCAGAATCCAGTGATGGGATAGATTAGGGCCCAGCTGAACCCAGAACACTTGGGGGATATTTTTGATGCTCATCTCTGAAAACCTTTTGAAAGGTGGGATAGCAAAGGTTTGATCTATTGTGGCAAATTGATGGTATAGAGGGATGCAAGTAGCTGTCCCTTAGTGAACCCTGCACTGTTTCCTTTGCCATGTATATCTGACCTATTTCATATCCCTTTCAAGTGCATTTATTTTTAGGACCTGCACTTCTCTTATTAACCTCTCTGGGTTATGGGACATCAGGACAGCTTTTTCATTTTAATAATTACAATTTTATTTTATGTTTTCCACTTCTGCTGCATCCTGTGGTAACTTGCTATAAAAATGCCAACAGGTGCCTAGGACATACCTCATGGGAAGCATTTGTCAAGGATGCTCTGTGAAGCCCAGTCCTGGGGTAAAACTGCCAGTCTCTTTAAAGAGAAACGTACTAATGCAATCCTGGATTAATGCTAGTTGTCTTCCACAAGATACAGCTGCAAGCATGAGGGCAAGTAAGCATTTGGCCTCCATGCTGGGGAGTGTATAGCAATTTCAGAAGGTGATACCTTTCTGTGCATCACTTAGTCTCTTGCTGGGTGTTCCTGTTCATCCCCAGGGAGTCAGACCACTGTATGGACAGCTTGGGAAGTGCTCACTGAGAGTTTGTACTGTAAGACACCTTAAGGGTTACATCTACACAAACAGACCTTTCTGTATTTATTTATTCAGGTTCTTAAAATGGACAGAAATTGATGTGTGTTTAGGTCAGTATTTGATAAGCACTTAAAGCATGCACCTATACCCCTGCCCACAGGGTGGATACAGACACACAGTCAGTTGTAACATGCTTTCATGGTGCTGAATTCAGGACTCAGAGCTTCTGCTTGTTCCCAGATGTACTGTAGTATCCAACAGGGATTGTATATCAACTGATGCATTTTAATGTAGATTTCTGGTGAAGAGCTTTTTTCTCCGTGCCTCCTCTGTGGAGTTATTTGCATCTTTCCACTGTGTCTGCATGTGTGCCAGTAGTTCTGGAGATTAACCTTAATCTCTGATTGAAAGCAAAGCAAAGTGACATTAGCTTGTAAAATGGATTATGTGAGAGATACATTTAATGATTTTTCTTTCTCTTTTTTTTTTTCTTCAGTAAAGGTAAACTGCTACTAGCAATGTTTTGCTTCCTTCTTAAAAGCTTTACCATTCAAAGACAAGAAGTTTTAGAGAGCTTCATGATCTAATTCACAGATGGCATATAGTTCCTGAGTGCATGCCTCCTGATAAGGAATCAGTTGTTTCTTTGAAAGTATTTTCTCAATAAACAGGTTTGATTGATTCTCTGTGACTGCTGCCAGAGCTGAATATCTATTCTTCTTAGGGATGAGGAGGGAGAAAATATGCACTAGAAAATCTGGTTACGTTGTGACATCTGTTTGTCCAGAGATAGTAAGTTGCTTGGAAAGTATTGTATCTTGCCAAGTCACACAAGTATGTAGCTGTTCTAAGTGATTCATAAAGTTCTTAAATGTGTCTTTAGCTCTCAAAGCAAGAAACAGAATTCTTTTTTTCTTTCTATTAGTATGTGGGTGGATGTACAGCATCTGTGCCTTGTGCTATTACAAAATCATAGAATGTTAGGGGTTGGAAGGTACCTAGAAGATCATCTAGTCCAACCCCCCTGACAGAGCAGGATCACCTAGACCAAGTCACCCAGGAACGTGTCCATGCGGGTCTTGAGTGTCTCCAAAGAAGGAGATGCACAACCTCCTTGGGCAGCCTGTTCCAGAGCTCTGCCACCTTCACTGTGGAAAAGTTTTTCCTTGTGTTTACCCTAAACCTCTTGTGCTCCAGCTTGCTCCCATTGCCTCTTGTCCTGTCATTGGATGACATTGAGAAGAGTCTGGCTCTGTCCTCCCTAGACTCACCTTTAATAACATATTTATAGACACTGATGAGGTCCCCCCTTAGTCTCCTCCAGGCTAAAGAGCTCCAGCTCTCTCAGCCTCTTCTCATAAGGCAGATGCTCCACTCCCTTAATCATCTTGGTAGCCCTGTGCTGGACTCTTTCCAGTAGTTCTTTGTCCCTCTTGGACTGGGGTGCCCAAAACTGGACACAGTATTCCAGGTGGGGTCTCACCAATGTAGAGTAGAGGGGGAGAAGAACCTCCTTTGACCTGCTGGCCACACTCTTCCTAATGTATCCCAGGATGCCATTGGCCTTCTTGGCCGCAAGGGTGCATTGTTGGCTTGTGGTCATTCCCCCTGTCCACCAGGACCCCCAAATTCTCTGTCCCGGGGGATGACTTCTCTAGGACAAACTCCAACTGTGTTGTAATATTTAATTCCAGAACATCAAAACTGACCTCTGTATCAAGCCAACTGTCTGTCCTTGTCATTCCTCTGGAGCCTGCCCTGTTCTCAGTGATGGTCATGGCAAATGGATCACTAGATCTTGGGCCCTGGTTTGCAGCATGAAAGCAGGAGATAGAGCTGGTGGGTGAGGGATCACTTGCCAAGGGCAGATGCACTCCAAAGCAGAACCTCAGTGGACAGGGAAGTCATTCTACAAGCTATCATGAAATGCAAATTCTAGTGGAAGTTATTTTTTATAATTCTGTTGAATAACTAAAGCTCAAGGCAATCTTTAATCTGTGAAATAATTACCAGAGAACTACTAATTCATGTGCATGTTATACTCTGGCAGTGCTCAACTACTGGGAAAAGGCATTGACTCAAAGAGAGGTGCATCTGTATGTGCTGGTTGTGGAAATGGGCAAGAGGGAAGTGTTTAAAGAAAAACCAGGATGTGAGAACAGCCATGAAATTAGAACAATCAAGGGACATGAGAAGGGGCTGTGATAAAAGGAGGTGCAATTAACACTAAGGAAAACCTGGGCTCAGCATCACCCCTGTGTTGCAGCATGTGGCAGCTGGGGAGGTGGTGGTGTCCCAGAGGACTATCCCCTTTTGTCTGCTGCACTGAAGTGGAGTATTTGAACATTTTAGTGCCTGTGGAAGGCCCTACCAAAGTGTCTGATCAGCAGCATTATGATTGCCTACTGGGGAGCTTTCTTCTTGGAGGCTATTGGCAGTGCCTGGTCCCAAGAGGCAGCTCAGCCATAAAGCTACTGAAGCAATTTGAGGAAAACTACGTTTTCAGTTGCCTTCTGATACTGACCCTGTGATACAGGTGAATGCTTTCAGTGGCTGAAGTTGGCAGAGACTGTGCTGTTCTTTGCCAGTGGTTGTGCCCAGTGCTTGTCTCTCTGCTTTATTGTCAGCTGTAGCTCAGAATACAGTCCATGTTCTTATGATGGCTTTATCCTCATACATTCACTTTGCTCTCCATATCTTGCTTTTCCAGATGTTTTTCAGAAGGCAAAAGAGTTTCTCCGCAGCCTGCAACTATATTGAGAATGTGAGGAAATGCCACCATTAAGTTTTGAAGGCAAATCTTGCAGCCAGTCCAGCATCTGTATTTTAGAATGTCCTCTTTTAATTATTGTCTACTTCCAAAAACCTTAAAGTCATTGGAAACAGCCTTTAATGCCTCTTTCTATAGCCTTCTTTTATAAAGATCTGCCATTAACTTTTGAGTCAGTTCAGTGGGAGGAGGGAACATAGCCTTTTCTTACCCCCATGGGCTATAAACAGTTGCCTTTTTATGTGCCTGACACAGTTCACCTTATTGGTCAGCCTGTGCTTTCTTTGGGTTTCTAGTTATTTAAACTAGTATGGTTCGTGAACCTTGTGCTGCCTTGTGTCAATTAATGTCACGCTGAATTACACTGGCTACTTGTACACTATTGATGACAGCCTCTGGCAGCTATCCTGGAGGCACCATTTGTCAGATGTTATGGTGAGGAAATCTGAGGAAAAGGGCCTTGCACTTGACAAAATGGTTACCTCCTTGCACAAATGCTTTGGAGAGGCAGAGCTGTATGCAGCAGACTGCAGCAGTGCTAGCTCCTGCCTGCTTTGGGGGATGTCTTCATGCTGGACTAAACATTTCTTAATAGCATTGTAGGCTTGTAAGGATCTTCAGCTTTTTAGAGAAAACCTGTCTTTTAATCTCTTTGAATAAGGAGTAGACTACTTTGGTTGTATTACACCACAGTTTCCTTCTTTTCATCCTGTCTTTTCCCATACCCCTCTCCTCTTTAGAATCACTGCATTTAGAAAAATTCAGATTAATACTGCTTACAAGCAACATTAAACTAAATTGCTGACAGCATCTGAAAGCTCCTCCCCTGCTCACCCCAGCAACTTTCAGAGCCTGTGTGCCCATGGTGTAGTGTTGCCTCAGGGCTGCAGAAGAGATGATCCAGCATCCATGTGCACAGTCTCAGCTTCTTCCTGCTTAGTCTTTGGATACAGTAAGTATTAGGATTTACTAGGTACTTTTATGTGCAGAATACCTTCAAGTGCTCCAACTTACTCTAGACTTGAAGTTTTGAGAGCACTCTTGAAACTTCCTGTGCATGTCTGTTTGATCTTGGAGGAGAGAGATGAATGCTCTTCATACAGGTTCACTTCCCCTAACGAATGGTTCATTGATCCATGCTGGAAACAGTCTTGTTGACTACAGGGAGCAGAGTACAGATGGGAAACTGTGTTTCCTTTTCTCTGTAAGCCAAATGGCATTGATCGCCTTAGAACCAATACGTTTTCATTATACTTATTTTATTTTCCAAGTTTTCATTGTTCATAGTGTTTATGAAAGGAAGAAATTAATGACCCTTGTTTAAATAGTGCAGAGCTGAACTGGGAAAGCTTCCCAGGGCTCTGATCTAATCTTTATTTTCCTGTGTTATACCCTTGGACTTTAGCAGGACTTGGTCTGGTAGTGAGGGCTGGGGACTGGTGTTGCTTGCAGACTGTGGCTGTTGAGCTACCTCACTCCCTTATTGTGTCTCCTAGTCTGCTCCTCTGTGCGCTGGAAGTGGGGGAAGTTTTAATGGGGAAGAAATACATGAATTGTCCCTGCTCTTCACAGGCACCAAGTGTCCTGGAGGGTGCAGTGATGTGCACGCTTAACAAGAGCGGTTCTCAGCAGAGACCACAAGGCAGTGTTGTCCTTGCCTGCAATGATGGTGTGCTCTGCAAAGAAAGGAGATGCACAGTTTGAGTTCAGAGGGTGCTACCACTCCTATCTAGAGTGGAGATGCTGCCCAGGTCCTCCCTGTCACATCCCACATAGGGCTTAGTTCTGTCCAAGGGTCCAGGAGACTTTAAAGATGGAGACAGAGAAGGGGCTGGCCAGGGTCTGTCTGTGAGGTATTGAATATCAAAGCTCCCTGGTGTGCCAGTGGTTGCATGTCCCCAAGTCCTGTCTGAGATCCCAACTCCGAGGGAGGATTGAAAAAAGACTGGGGTCTTTTGAGGATTTAAATCTCAAGAAAACAGAACAAACCCTAAACAAGGTAATTCTGGTGTCTGTGGGCTGGGAACAGGAGACCTATCTGGTCAGTGAGTACTGTGCTCAGGTGTGACTGCTGCAGACTTGGCGAGTCCTTGGTCCTACACCATGGTAATTCCTTCTTGCCTCTGTTTCTTTACTGTTGCATTTCACTTACTGTCAGCAGCCAACTTTTGTCAGAAGCTCTTTTCCATCCCATCTCTTGCACCTGGGAACTCCAGAGGGAAGCCAACACCTTGCACAGCACCCAGTATGCGACACTGCTGCCATGTCAAGGTGCAATGCCAGTGGCAGCTGCTTGGATCTAACCCTTCTGCCCTCCAGCTTTGCAGCCAAGTGGAGGCTTAAAAACAGAAAACAAAACAAAGCTGTCGGAAAATCTGGTATTTGTGTTGTTTCCCTGAAGGCAGAGTGAAGGCAGAGTGACACAGCAGGCAGCTGGGCAGCGGCGGTCACTTTGTGTGCTGGAGAGAGGCTGTTTCTCTTGGAGGGGTCTGGATTTTATAATGTACTTCTTATTCTGCAGGTTTCTAGTCTAGATATATTTACTACATGGTTTCTTGGCCAATTATTTCTAGCGTGGCACTGATTGAGCTGTTAATAAAGTGTGAAGGTGCCTTGCAGGCACTTTTTGAGTCTTAAAGAAATGATCTACATCTAAATTGCAAATAGTAAAATTTCCTTACCCACCAATATTAAGGTGATAGCATCTCCACTATTGTAAAATTAATCAAACTTCTCTTGGTGACAGAAACATTAATTTAATTTTTTTGTCACAATTACAGAAAGAGTTATTACAGCCTCTGACTTGTAATTAATTTCTCTTTCTTCTCATCACTGTGTTACAGCCCTTTGTAATAGTGATAAACGGAGTATCTACCTGACCTTTTTTTCTTATATAATATAAATTACTTTTAGGTTTAAAAAAAAAATGCTTCTGGTTAATCAGTGCTTTTCCATAAACAAGTGGATAGGAGAGAATAGCTTGGGGTTGTTGTTGGTTCAAACGAGTGTTACTGCAGTTAAGGTGATAGACATCAGAGGACCAGAGTAAAGAGTATCAGGGACCAAATACAATGCTAGACACTGTCCTTGTGTTGTGCATTGTCTCAGGAACCACATGCACAGGAGATGGATAACAAGGAAATATTTGCTGCTGCAGAGGAAGGCTTTAAGGTAGGACTGGCAGAAGATGGTGCATCAAAGGACTGGTAGGAGTGAGAACTGGGAATGGCTAAGGGGTAATTGTTACAAGAAGAAAATGAATGGGTCCATTAGTCAAATGTTTTGGATATGTTAGCGCGAGGAATTAAAAGGAGGATCTTCTCCTTGTGTATTATCAATGTTATAAATTAAATGCCAGAGCAGAGGCTTAGTAGAAGGTGGCCATAGCTAAAATTCTGGTAGGAGAACATACAGCTTGTTCAGGGAGGACTTGGCCATGGGGAGAGGCTGATGCTTAGACTGAAGTTGTGATATGTCTGCCGCAAGGGTCCTGTTGCTGGTTGTTTGGAATGGGCAGCCTGTCAGAAACATTTGGCTGTGGATCACTTAAGAGATAGAGTGAATAAGGCTGCTGCTGAACATCTGGCAGATCAGACCACTGGTAACACAAGGTAAGATTTAGAAGAGAAACACAGAAAGACATAATACCCAGCAGCTTTGCAGCTGGCTGTACAGGAATACATTTCAAACAGGAATATGATGGTGAAATTGGAAAAAGTGAAAAGCAGTGCAGGTGGTGGCTGTGAAAGGAAAGCTCACAATTCAAAATTAAGGTAACATTCTTTAGGATTGACATATGAGTTCTATGGGACAGCAAGAGAGATCAGTAGTGCTGACCTTCTGAGCTTGCCAGAGCCCTGAGGAGGAAATATCTCCCCTTTGCTCTCTGGAAATGAGTACACCAGCACAACCTATAGATTTCCAAATATGTGTAGCTGTTGGATACTAGGGCAAACTGGATATTCCCAGCTCTTACAGCATTTTGAGAAGAGGCTGGAGCAATCTTCAGAGAAAATTAACAGTTATGTTCAAGTGCATAAGGAGGCCTGGAGAGCTTCCAGGGGAAGAGAAGTAGGTAGAACTTGACTCTGAAAGAGAGGGGAAAGAAGAGCCAGACAAGTCTATACTGGTCTGTCTGAATTAATTGCTGGGGCAAAGGACCCAGTGATCTGTCCATATGCACTTGGAGCACCACAGGTGATGAAGAACAGACAGCACAACTATCAGGGACATGTCAAGTCAACTCCACCTAGTTCCCTTCTATGACAGCATGACAGGATGAAAGGAGTTGGTGTTAGACAGCTTGACTGTGGTAAGGTTTTTTATGCCATCTCTGGTGTCAATCTCCAAAGCAATCAAAGGAAATTGAATCTCTAAGACAGGTTGTGAATGGGAAATTGTATGTGGGGAAGTTATCAATGGTATAAACTTGGAACAGCTGTATGTAAGGCAACTCACAGTGCCTATTAAGGATCTGGTACTGTTCAGTATTACATTTGTGACTTGGGTGGTGTAGTTAAGAGTTTACATGCAGGGTCTGGAGGTGACACCAACCTGAGAAAGGTGGCATCACCTCAGAGACCAGCATTAGGATTCAGTGTAACTGTGGAAAACCTGTGAAATGATCAGGAAACAGTTCAGTTAAAAAAAACTAATTTGAAACTATATGTGTGTACATATACACTACACCTAGCTTTAAGTTTTCAGTAGCAAAGGTGCAAGTTGACAGCATTGAACTAAGCATGGCAGAAAAATATATGAAGTCTTACCAGGGATCAAAAAACAAATGGGAGAACAATCATGTGTCCTTGCAGAAAAAACCCCAACCAACCAACCAACCAACCAACCAACCAAAAAAACCCAGCAAACACACAAACAAAAAACAACCACATTCACTTGCATAGACTGATAACCTGAGATACTGAGACTGTATAGGAATGAGGCAGAGCAGGTGCTTGAGCAGAGTGTGTGGTTTGGGATGGTGCTGTGAGAAAAATGAGGAGCTGGAGGGATCTGATGGAGAGCTGCAGGGAGCCTCACATGTCTGGTGTACACATGCTGTGGGGAAACGCTGGGGGAGATGGGCTTGTTTAATTTTAGGCAATGGGAAAGGGAGTGGGATGAGATGGTAACTTTTTAGCTCTGCAAATGATGGCAGCAAGAGAGAAAGTTAAGTGAACTATTCCCAAAACCCAGGGTGGCTTGGAAAAAAATTTGACTATTCAAATGGATTTGTTTGAGGTTTTACTGCTTTAATAAAATCGCTTGGGTGTCATATGTCAGAAGTGGCTGTGCATGCAGCAGAGTTGATATCATTAGCAACTGATTACAGTGAATCTTATCTGAATTACTTTGACATTCAGTGATCTGTGTTACAGGGGAGAACAGAATAAATTACAAGAATACTGCCTCAGGCTGTACAATCTCATAAATCAGTAAATATCCATTTTTGAGTGTATCTGTGATAAGCATCCATTTCTTTGGAATGTGTTTTCTTTATGGTTAAGTCTCCCACCTGCGAAATTTGTGTGTCTGTATTGCAGTCTTTCAGTTCAAGCCAGAAGAGTCTCCTATTGGAGGCATTTGGCTACCAACCAATTTGCCAGGCAAACTACATTTTTCACTCAAATGTAGTTAATGACCCAAACGAAATGAAATGCTTGTTACGGGTTGATTTAAACAATGTGGTCTAATGACGGTGTTCTCTCCTTTCTTCCCACTATCACTAACAATTCTACTTTATTTTAACTGGAGAAAAGGAAATGAGCTTTTTAAGCAAGGCTCAGAAATGTGTCTATTGGCTTGAAGGGAAGGGGGAGCACATTTAGCTGGAGAATTTTACTTTGAAATTTCCTGATAAAAAATAATTAAAAGAATGATGTAATTACAATAAATGTATCTCATTGGTCCCCAGTGGCTTATTCTAAACACAGAACGATTATTTAGGCATTCATGACAGCAACAAAAAGTACCAAATAAATGTAATGGGTTATTTTATATACAATAAAAATGACATATTGTAGCTGCATGTTTTACTAATTTGGCAACAGGATCTTGAGGAGATGGGTATGGTTATGCAGTTCTTTTCATCTTTGCTGGAGATGTGGATGCTGCACATCTACTTGCAAGGGCTAAGATGCTGACAGATGTTCCTGACCGTGTCCCACATGATACTGGGGAAGAGAGATTACCCAGCACCCGGAAATGTGGCTCTACTTGCTGCATTGCCCACCTTGAATGTTCTTCCTATCAGATGGGAGATATAAATGTTCCTGAAAGGCAGAAATATGCTGCTAAATAACTTGAGGGGCTGTGTTTTGCAGACAGTGCCAGCAGTGCCCCTCTGCCCTCCCTGGCCAGGCACTGCTGGACTTGCCTCTGCTGTGCAGAGCACTTCCATGCTCAGCAGAGGTGTGAAGGAAGATATACTGCACTGCTGGATGAAGGTGAGCTCGGTGACTGTGGTGGGACACGGTGGTTTGGTTTTCATCATTCAAATGACAAATTCTCTGTTGCTTTGTGAAGATGGGTAAACTCTTACAGGGGCATTTCTATCTCAAAGCTCAATGGGGCAGGAGAGGCAAACGTGGAGTTGGGGAAGGACTGGGTTTAATCCACCTCCACTGCTTCTCTCTGCTCATTATGGGGCTTGCATCTGCAGAAATCTAAGAATTGTGGTGCGATTGAAATTCACAAATTCTTTCAATTCAGGTCTTTTCACTTATTTTTGTTTCACTGTCTTTCTAGGATCAGTGAAGTTTGGAGGGGAAAAATCTTATTGATCTATGATACAGAGTGGACATATACATAATGTAGACACGTGATATCTTATTACACATCCACACCCCCCTTACCCTTCTAAGTGGTGTTGCTTATGGACAAAGGTCTTCTCTATAGAATGGAAACATCTGTCCTGTGATACTGAACATATCTAGCAACACCGAATAAATATATAACTTTATTTTGGCTTGGATTCATCGAGTAGATGATTGAGCTAGGTGGGAAGAGTCGTATCTGGAGATATGAGATATATTTTCTTTTTTGTTTTCTATAGAAAAAAGGACTATATAGCAAAGCAGGCTGCCTACCTTTAGGATGTTGATGAAGTGAATCCCACTCTTTAACTGTGTTCAGACCTTAAAGGTTGTACATAAGAGTCACTGGTGGAGACACGAACTCTAAATCTTTTTCCTGCATGTACCAACCATAAAGAGAAGTGATCTTCAAATGACATCATCAACACAAAGGGCACTAGGAGAAGTTCCAACTTAAAACACAATAAATCATCAGATAGTCTAGTAATAGACATTGAGCCTAGACAGTTTTGCAAAGTGAGTTCTCCTATAAAATGGTGTTCTGCATTGAAATGTGGGCTCCAAACCTGCTTAGCTAGTACCACTTAAGCTGCTTTAGTGAGATCATTTTGGATTTCCACAGTCGACCAATCTTCCCAAATTGCTCTGTGTCTAATGTAATCCCAGATGTATTTACCATACTTCATTGTATTTATAGAGGTGACTAGGCCATGAAGACATGGCTTATTTCCAGGGACAAGAAGTCCAGGTTCTTCAGTGTGTTTTCTTCTTCTAAAAGCAATGCTATGGCGCTCACAGCGTTTGCAGTGAACACATTTGTCTTTGCTCAGTTAGGATGGTTGATCATTAGCAAAATCTATTTCAGTATTTATGGCTACAGGCATATTGACCTTAATGCTACATACAACAGTGATCGGATCACAGCCAGCCACCATTAGGAGGAGTTGCAGGAGTTAGTATGTACAGCTTTTTCTGAGCAAAGAAATTGCCTCCAAGGCATGGAAGCTTTGAAGGGCAGTAGATAAGAGGAGTAAGTCCTTGGTTCTAGTGTAATGAATTTGTCACTACAGACTTGTTCCTTTTCCTCTCCACTGGTTCTTGTCCTCACTTAGCACATGGGCAGTTAACTCTCATGCTCATCTGTTGCTTTTATGTCTAGCTGTCCTGCAGTGAAAGGAATTACACTAATTGCTATCATTGTGAGGATGTGGCCCATAGACATGTCTACTGGTATGGTGTCAGAACTTGTGCTTAAGAGATGCCCAGCTCCAGGACACTGTTTTGTAGTGTCCAACTGTAGCTTTGTCAGTTTATCATCTTTAGATTTTCAAGATACATATATGATATCCTGAAGCGCTGTCTTTATTTTGCTATAAGTTTAGTATGATTCCCAGAAACAAAAGGATCAGGTCTAAGCCAAGCAAAAGCATGTTTTGCAACATGACAGTCTTGTGACATAAAAAATTACATGCAGCTGGTTTTTCTCTGGCTTAGAAATTTTCTTTCATTATTACTGTATCTGTGGGATTTCTTAATATTCTTGAATCTGGGCTCTTCTTAGAGGCATATCAGATTATTCATGTGCTAAGGTGGAATATCACATGGAGAGGAGCGCAGAATAAGCTTTATTTGTGTCTAACTGGGTATATAATTGTACCAGGAGCTGGTACTTGGCTGCAGTGTCTCTTCAGATTTCTTATCCCCACGCCTAAGTGTACAAGAGAGTTATCATTTGTAAGCCTCCTCTCCTAGAACTGTTTCTCTTTTCCATCTTATCTTTCTAAAATTCTTTCTTAGCTAACAGCCTTTTAGACAGTTGGCAGTGGTAATTAAATAAAATAGACTTCAAGGGGATGGCTGACATGCCTAATGTTCAGCTACACATTGTTAACAAGGCTGGGTCTTTGAGGTTCGAACTATGATTTCTTAGGGTGTTTGTAGGATATACTGTGCTCCCATTGACAGAAGAAATCAAAAAGGACATTTATTATATGAAAGGTTTAGGGGGAAAGCTTCTGCTGGTCCACACTGGGATGAAATAGAGGCTCTTGGAAGGGAAATCTCAGAGGACAGAAGAACCAGTTCTTACTCCTCAGGCCATCCAGGGGCCCAGGAGTGGAGATCTATCTGATCAGAAATATGGGGGACAGATTTAAAATCTTGTTCTATACCTCAAATCAAGGCCTCAAGTCTATTTTCTGGGGGAGTGTTAATCTGGGTTACTCAAAATATTAGCCTTATGGAAAAAAAGACTGAAAGTCTCATTTTTGAATTAGTATGTATGATGTTATGAAATGCTTTGTCAGAAAGTTTGTCTAGCAGACAGTTAGTGTATTATTACTGATCACTTCTGACTCCCTGTCTTAATGAAGAGCCACAGGAGCAATGACTTTGCTCTGTGGGTGCTTCTCTTAGTAAACCGCATTCCCTAATTGTGTGCACAATTGTATTAAATGCCAATGGCCAGTTGCCAGTCCCCTTGAATTTTCTAAGTGATGTTTTATGTCAGATATAAGCAATTTCATCTTGATTTACCTTAAAATTTTCTTCATCAACAGTGATAAGAAACTTTCTTCTGCATTTTTTTTGTGCTTCTATTCACCTCAAATTAAATATATATTAATATAATCAATTACTGTGTGGTTTACTACAGAAACCACTGTGTCTCAGTTTTCATTTAGGTAACAGAGTATGCTCAACTGGGTTGCTTATAGGTGGAGCACTTGGCTAGTCTTGTTGTTGTAGGCTCAGAATCTGGGTTAGATTTCACCAAAAAGCACTGTTCTGGTTTAATAGATGGTCCACAGTTACATGAATTACATCCAGAGAAGTGTTCAAGATGGATGATAACACAAAGGGGTTACTTGGGCTAATTCAAGATACTTTCTTGGGCATACTAAGTCAATTTTCTAATGGATTAAAGTTGATGTATTTTGGAAAACTGCTGGCATATGTATATGTGCTCTCCCATGCTGCATCACATAGATCAAGGCAATTCCAAATTCTGTTCTGTTTCATTCTATTATCATTTAATCTCTGAGACTTTTGAATCTGAATGAAGCACTGGAGATTGTGCTCTATGTAGTGACCTGGGACTGGCCAGTGAGTGGTCTAAACGTTCCTTTTCTTCAATTTTATGAAATTTAAATGGTGAGGCCAGGAATACTGTTGAAGCAGAGATTCCCTAAGTTGATTTTACAACCTTTATGGCCCTCTATCTTAGTGATAATACTAATCAATAGAAGCGTATTCAGTCAGATGACTGGATATTTACCCATAGCGTTTCTACTTTGGGATACTTTTCCTCCACTTGATGAATAGAAATTGGGAGAAAGTCACAGCATGAATCCATTGTTTGCTATCACATTAAGCTAAAGCAAAATGTCTCCTTGTTGCATAGTTTTGGCAATTTTTCCATCTGTCTTCTAAATCTGTGCAAGCACATTTTGCTTATGTAAGCTCAAATGTGCAACCGAGACCAGTAGGTGTTCTGACATGTAGCGATGGAGCGCAGTCAAAACCTATTCAGGGGCCTGGGGTTTATGGACATGTTCATCTGTTTAAGCACATAAGAATCTGCTGGTGTTTTGTGCCCAAACCTTTGCAGGTGAAAAGAAAGGGAGGTGTTACCTGGAAGGCATTAGCTAGAGCTTACCCTTTACACATTAAGTCAATTCATCTGGCAATCCCCATTATCCCTTCTTCAGTACTGAATGTGTTATGCTGAATCTTCTGATAATACTCAGTAAACAGTGGACCTAGCATGTGGATTTGTTTTCATCTGTTTAATACAAATGTGCAAGGGGTATTCAGTTCCGTGGAAGATAATAAGAGACATTTTATCAGAATGCAGAGTCTTGATACAATTAAACTTTCCCATGGCAAATGTGTAACAATGGCCATTCCTGTACAACCAGTAGATATAAATGGATTTTGTTGCCTGAGAATGAAGTTACTTTCCTATTTTGTATCCTCTAATAGGAAAGATAGGAAAGATGGAAAGGAATTTCTCTGCTTGGAACTTTATTTTCAATTAATAACAACTTTAGAGTACGGAAGTAGATGTAAGAAGACATGGCACCTCAATTATAAATTCTTAATTTTAATTCCATTCAGAGTTTTGATACTGAATTTTCTCCTTTTTTTTGGTGGTTATATGAATAACTTTCTTAATTAATATGAGGGGGTTTTTATGTTTCCAGTACGTGGATTTTATTTTTTTTTGGTCTGGTGGCACAGGATTATCAATGTGTGAGATAAAGTTACTTAAGTTTGTGGCCAAAACCTGCATTTCTATGTGTCAAATGGTTTATGAGAATGAGTGTAGAATTTAGCGAGTAAACTGCTCCTCTGTCCAGGTTTGGGTTGTCCTGATGATAGGATGCATGTGCTGGGTGTGTGCTCTGGTTTTTAATAGGACCCTCACTCAACACTTCACATCAAAGAGAGGTTAAGCCATAAAAGGGTACCCTGTCTCTGGTTATTTTGGTGTAAAGGGAAGAAACCTGTCAAAGTCTTCCTGCTTGAGAAGCCAAGTATCAAAGGAAGCTGATAAAGTTGCTGGTGAATGCTTCTTACTCTTTTGTGATAATTACTGGACTAGAAGTGATACACAGAAGGTGACGTATTGGGAACTCTCATGTTTCAAGTGTAGTCTGGGGATGGAAGAGTGTCCTGGGTTTATTTTTAATTTTTTTTGTGTGTGCAACTTTTAGGAGTGTTGAGTGAAGCTGGCTTATGTGTTTAATATGGCATGATGCTTTTCTTCTTGTTTTGCATAACTAGTTAAGTTGACAGCATACTGGTTTTGCTCCTTTGATCTCTTCTCAGTTTGACTGTATTTTTGATAACTACTTAGTATCAAAATAAAATGTGCAGGCCACATCAAATAAACTAATTAAGGATTAGAATGAAAAAGTGTCAAAATCTGAGACCTCGCTGAGGCAGATTAGTCACTGCATATGAGGCACAATCTAATAACTAATGGGTTGCTGTAGTAACGGGGAGATCAATACCCCTTGGCTGGTCAGGGAGCTGACAGTAATTTCTGCTGGGTCATAGATTCTGGGAAATGAAGTGCCACCTACTACAACACAAGTAATCTCTGTGGACTGTTTGATAACAGAGCATCCTACAAAGTTTATATCAAAGAAAATATTAATCTCCCAAGTCTTCTTGTTTATCTCTTCAGGGGTTATCTGATATTGTTACAGCCACAGACAATTAAGTTTAGCCTCCTATGTGAGCTCTCAATGGGTTTTCTTTGGAAATAATTCTTTGGTTTTGCTTACTAAATGATAGGTTTGTAGGACATGCCAGTACCAGGATGTTGGACAAGGGAAGGGGAACCTGGAAGAGTCCAGTCTGCTCTGCCAAATCAGCTACTTTTATTTGAGGAAAATTCCTGATGAATTTGAAAGTTCAGCTTAAATGGAGATATGCTTGAGCATTTAAAATAAAGGCAGCTTGCAACTGAGCTGTAAAGCTGGGTTTGCTGTAGGCCACGTGTGTTTGTACCTCAATACCCAAAATACTTCTCTGAATCAATTGTAAGCCCTCTTAAGTTTTTGAGCAGCATCTAGAGCAGTATCGGCTGATTGCTGATGCATGGCAAAAAGGGACATTGCACTGGGAAAGGCAACACAGCTCTTCATCTATAACTGGAACTACAACTACCAGTGCAGAAACTTTAGAAGGAAACCAGCAAGCGAGAACTCCAGCAGGTGTTTCCCAGCTTGTGGGTAGGGAGAGGAGAACCCTGTGAAGCATAAGGAGTTAATGCTGGTCAAAGAACTACAGGGGGATAATAAGGACTTTTTGTAAATGTCTAGGGGGGTGGTAGAACTGGAGAGAAAGTAGGCCACTCACTAATGAGGGGAGTGGTGGTGTTAATTATGTCCTGAAGTTGCTGGAGACGCTGATCTCCTGAAATTCATCTTCAGTAGAAAACCATCAGGAAAATAAGTTTTGGGCAATTAGGAGATGGGGAGTGAAACAGTGTAAAAATAGCCTGGATAATTAAGAGCAGATATGGGAACATATAAGAACTGGCAAGAAGTGCAAGGAGAACCTCTTGTCTTTGCTGAGCTCCTCTACACTGATCTTGCAGGCACAGGACTGGGAACACTTGTTGGCACAAATGAGTGAAGGACAAGTCCCCAGCCCTGCTGTTTTGTGTGCTGATGGTTCAGCAGTGCAGGGGCTGCTGGACTGCAAAGGCAATGTCTGGTTCCTTGTCACACACTTGTGGCAGAGTCACTGACACCGCTGTGCTGCAAATCCCATCAACATCCATGGGAAGCTGGTTAGGGCAGGTGTCAGCTGTGGGTGCAAGAGAAGGATTGACATAGGTCCATGGCAATTACAGCCATGAATTTCTGCAAGTGGCAACCTGTTACCAGGTTGGCATTGAGCCGACATAGCTCCAGATCTTTTCAATAGGCTGTGAGGTGGAAAGGCATGACTGTTTTCCACTATTTGTAGCCTCCTGCTGTGATCGTGGTTACGAGAGTGTGAGTGTCCTGCTCAGTACAGGGAGGGAATGGGGAACTGCTTCCCCTTCAGCTGCTCCCTGATTTTATGGGATCAGAGTACAGTGGGGAAAGCCCAGCGCTAGCTCTGTTACTCAGTGACAACACCACAGCTGCTGCTGGCGTTTCTGCTAGTTGGAACATAATGTTGGTGAATAGCAACACCTGACCTACTAGAACAAGAACACTTTTATCAAACACATTTAAAGAAAAATGACAGTCTGTGTAGCATGTAATGGGAAGGATGATAAATCACAAAATGCAGAAAAGAAATTGTGTTACTCCTGCTGGTATGAGCTCCTGTTCAAAAGGTCCATATGTTATGTTTTTTGATGACATAAATTTAATGAAATTCTCTGGAAATGCTGACCAAAAGTCAATATACAACTCAATCCCAAGAATTTTTCTAATATCTATGTTTGTTTTAGGTAATAGATCTGTTAAGATCTGAAAAGATGTGTATCTTTCCTATTAAGTACTGTGATAAGATGCTATAATGAAATTACAATATGGAATGGTGACTCAACTAAAGCAGCATTATCAGAAATGTCACCCTCTAACAAATTAGCAGTTGCAATTTTTGCCCTCTGGTTACAAAACCTCATTCCTTTTGTCTTTTACGATAACTTATAATAACAAAGTCTGTTATTTAAATGTCTGCAGGGTATGTTTCCACTGTCTAAGTGTGAAACATGTTTCAGTGGGGACATGGGGAGAAAAAAATCATACATTTTTTTAAAATTCAAGACACAAGATTTTTGGCCTTGGGCATTCCAGTTGCAGCTACTATTGATATATGGTAGAAGGGACTTTTATATTTGTTTGTTTTTTTCTTTTGAAAGTAAAAAAACCCCGATACCCATATATCTGGTTATGTAATCCACAGTCTTTATAACAGACAAAGAAAAAAAACCCCATGTAGTAGTAATTGATTTATCTGGAAATCTGGAAATTGATTTATGATGGAGAGGTTGCAGATGTCAGATGAGTGAGGTGCAGTTTGTATTTACAACTTCAGAGGCTGGGAATCAAGAAAGGAAATAGAATGAGGTTTGGGGGTTTAGTTTTGGTTTGTTTTTTTAGACAAAATAGACATTCACAGGGCTCAATCCAAAGCCAATGCAAAGACCTCCGTTGGGTCCTATGTTTTTCTTTCAACGTGGCATAAGAAGAACTGCAAATACAAAAAAAACCCCGACTCTTAAAACCATGACTAACCCCAGTCCTGTATGTGTTGGAGCAGGTTCAGGAGGACCTTCTGTCTCCAGCTCAACCTGAGGAGGCAGTTGTCCCCAAACCTCTGCCAGGGAGAGCAAGATATGCGGTGTTGTAATGCAAAGCCCAAGTGGTGCTTAGCTTTCCTGCTCTTGTTGGAGTGTTCCACACACAGTGGAGAAGGTCCTGATGGGGACTTCTTCTCCCTGTCCTTTTCCAGTGGTAGTGGTACCCAAAGTGGTCAGTAAATGGTTGTGAGCTGGCTGTGGGGGTGAGTGTGCAGGGCTTTGGGCAGTGTGGGGGTGCCTTTAGGGAGGCTACAGTGCATGCAGAATGGGAGAGGGGTTGAAAATGATATCCAAGAGATTATGGATTTGGCCAGAATGATGAACCCAAATCATCATAGGCATGAGTAACTCTGTATGGCTGTGAAAACCAACTGTGAAACAATGGTCTGGAGCTGGTCTTTTGTGTTAGTGGGTTTTTGTTCCCTCAAGCCAGCATGTTAATGGTTAATAACAGTTCATAAATCTTCCTGGGAATTGAAGGAGGGGCAACCTTGTGCTCCTCAAGAACAGCATCTCTGTCACCTCTGTCAGAGCTAATGTACTGTTAGATATAATTGTTTATTTTTATTTTTAAGTTGCCACAGAGAAAATTTGGGATTATAAAAGCTTAATCCATAACAGTGACACTTCACTTATTCAGGCATCTGGGAAGTGCTTAAATACTGAAGCCTGTGGCTTAATTATTTACCTGTGGCTTAATTGGATGTAATTTTTGTGAAGAGTCTATTTTTCTATGGAGAGGTTCCAAGATGCCTCTAAATGAAAATGTTACCAGTCCCTACCTACATCCCTGACATAGTAGAACAGAGCTCATTATAAATCTGTAGAAACCTGGAAAAAATATTTTCTCTTGTGCAATCATCCTGTGATTTCCAAGTGCTTTATTGATGGGAGCATGTGTCTGGACATGAGAAGGACCCACCTGAAGGGCTTAAGAACAAAAAACTAGACTGGCTTTAGGGTTAGAGGTCAGAGAGCTGCAAAGCCTCCAGCTCCTGGGACACTGGGGCTGCAAAGGCATGCCAAGGGGAGCACAGTACTGAAAATCACAATTGCTCCCTCCACACATTTCTCATCTCTCCCAGCCAAGCTGTTTAGGACCTGTCATGCTTTAACTGCCAGCAGTTAAACATCACAAAGCTGCTCACCCACTGTCTCCCTTACTCCATTCACTGAGGGGCTGTGAGTGTGCAGAGGCTCCCAAAGGGGGTTTGGGCAGCTGCTGCTTTCCCGCCATGGCAGACTGCGCAGGTGCATCAGGTCTTGCACCATCATAGCTATGGGATGGTAGCAGGTATGTGTTTGTCCTTATCAGTGTGTGTTTGTCCTTTAGGCTGTTTTTCAAAGTGCTGCAGCTTAGCCTGAACTTCCCAGGGGGAAAAGGAGGGGCTTCGTGCAGTAACAGGGGTCCCCCCTCAGAACCCCTGGGTGGAGTTGGGGGCTTGCCCCTTTTTGGAAGGACAGAGCGAAGCTGCTTAGTGGTAGCATGGGCAAAGCGAGCCTCCTGTAGCCAGGGCCTGGGTCTCTGCCTGTCCTTTGCAGCTGCCTGTCCTGCTGGCAAGCTGCCAGTGTGCCAGCCCTGTAGTTGGGGAGTGTGTCATAGGCTGTGGAGCCCTGTGTCCCCCTGTGTGTGATCCCAGGAGCAGCTGCAGCTCCCTGTAAGCATGGCTTGGGACACTGCTTTAGCCAGCTGAGAGGAATGAGCCCTCCACGGCCCTTGAGAGGCTGCAGGTTGAGGAAGTGCTGTGCAGGGCACAGGTCCTTTGGCCTTTGAGCTCCCTACTTTTGGTTGGCGTCACAGTTGCTCACTGGGCTCCAGAAGACATTGGTGGTGATGTGCTGCAGCCAGGCTGGCCTGCCTATAAACTGGGACACAGGCTGGGGCTTCGGGCTCCATGGGTCTTCTTGTGAGTGCTGAGCTGAGGGGTCTGCACAGTAAGAAGGGCTGTGGATGTCACCAGCACTCAGCGGGTGTGTGGACAGAGATCCCTCTGTGGGTAGGCAGGTGGTGCCCTAGGGAGCTCCCTGTAGGGGTTCCTGGTTCCTTTTGGAAGAGGGTTTGACGCTTCTGTGGCCTTTGTCATCCTCTTCCTTCTCCTTCCTTGTTAGCAGCCTTTGGAGAAGAGAGAATAGGCGTGGCATGGAATGGGGAGGCAAAAGGAAATGAGAAACATCATCGGACGGAAGAGCAGGTGAGAGAAATCCTCTAATTTGGATTCCCCCCCAAAAAAATGGGAGGCTGTCTCTATGGGACAGAATGAATACTTTGGAACGAAACACTGTGTAGAATTTGGGACAACAGAGATTGCTTTTGACAGCAAATCAGTAGTAATTTAGGATGCCTGGGATAGAATGTTACTGCAGCTCCACACCTTTTTAATTGTCCACCCTTTAATGCTGGGTACCTCTGCTGCAAGCTTCTCTTGCTGTTCTGGTTAGCTTTGAGAGAGCCATAAAGCCTGCATCTCTAAGGATACACTGTATTCTGAATGCATTGCAACACTCTCATCTGTGCTGGGTGCCCTCAGTAGAGCAGACCCACTTGTGAGCTATTGCTGATGCTGCACTTGTTACAGAGAACTCCCCTGAAGGGAGAGAAAGTACTGTAACTGCCTGGAGCTGTTTCTGGGGTGTTCCCACAGTGTCAACTGTCAGTTGCACCTGAAGGGCTAAGGAATCTCATGCTTTTCTGCTGTTTATTGGTACTTCCCTTCATTTTCACTATCTGCAAATTGATGTCAGTAATTTTTTCTCTCCCAGCACTGGGATGGATCATTTATGCAGGATCAGATATTCAGTGTAATGCTCATATCAGCATTTCTATAGTTATTTGCAATTTTTTTACTTGGATCTCCAAACTTCATTGGTCTTCTGCAACAACAGAAGCTTTATATCATTGGTTTTTCACCCCAAAATGCTTAGTTTCTATTAACAACCTTACAAAAAGGGCAGTGTATTACTGCTTGGTGATCCCAATGATAAATGAAGCACATTACATGTGAAGTAAAGGCTCTATTTATCCTTGCTCTCTTTTTTAAAGTCCCAGCAGGTTTAATATGAGTAGCTTTCTGTGACCTTCATAACAAATCAAGGAAATGCTTCAGTGTGTTCTCCTGAAGGTGGATAGCCTTGCAGATGTTGGATTTTTAAAAAATAAAACAACAATAGTAACAATGAGCTCTATGACTAGTATTTGATAATGCAAAAAGTTAATGCTCACTGAAAGCCAGGTGCCGGCACTATTTGATTGTTTACCAACATAGTCATAAAGAAACAGAGTTATTAGAGGATCTGAAATCACTCAGTGATTCAGCTGCTGACATTGATGGATGGAACTTGGCTGTTCCTCTTTGCTAAAGCTGCTGACTGGATCAATGTTTTATTCATGAAGCCCGGGGCAGGAAGGGATGCCAAAGGTTTAAGAATATTTTAAGAAACTCTTTGAGATGTCAAGCAAGTTATCAGGTGTTGTTAAGCAAAGGAGCTGAAGTAGTACATTTAAACATAACTGAGCTCTCAACATATATAACAACAATACATCAAAAGCCAGGATGCGATTCTTGTCTCAAGCAGTATATGGAATGATGGGTTGGGAATACAAGTCGTTTTATATCTTGTACCTTTGTACCTTCAGTCATCTTGCAGCCTTGTCTTTTTAAGCGTTGTTATACCAAAGGGAATTTTCACACATCACATTGGGAATTTAGTCATGGAAACAAATAAATATTTAGATACAAACCCTAGAAGGTCACATATTTATATCAAAGACAAAATAAATGATGTGATGACAATGTTTATTGAAATTGCAGACAAGAATGAATAAGTTGTATCAGATCAAGAGGATTCTGCTTGACCTCTCAGTGGGAGAAGTTGTTCAAAATGGCAATTACTGGAAGAGGCTATTAACAAAATACACGATAATGAAAAATTTCCCTCTGTCCTCTTCACCTTGTCTCTGCCTCATCTTTTTCTGTAACATCTGCTGACATCAAGCCTATAGCTCCTCACCTGTTTGGTGGGGCAGTGCTACTTTGCAGCAGTGAAGGACCTGGCTGTAATATAAGTTATTATTTTCTGATCTATGAGAGTTTGAATCTGGACCCTTTGTTGATGCTATTTATTTATTTTTAATGGAAAAATGTGTTTTGTATCAATAATTTTTATAAAAAGATCCTTAGCTCCACAGCCTCCTGCATAGACAAGTGTTTGAATATTTCAGCATCAATATTAATAACTTAAGTTTCTGCAGTCTCATAAGAGCAGAACAGATGAGCTCTTGATGAAGCTGAACTGTCAATCCGCACACAGTGACATTAGAAAATAGCTCTGTTTCCAAGTCTAGCTGCATGAAATGTCCCTTCTTGCCAAGGGAGCAGCAAAGTAGGGTTTAAATGAGCCTTATTATGACATGTCAGGAGTATAAAAATTGGGGTAGGTATTAAAAATGAGTAATTAAAAGTGAAGACTGATAGATAATGGTGAATAAAAAGCAGGTAAGTACTGTGCTCCCACTGCCCTTTTGATTTGCAGAGATTCGGTGCTAAAGACCAAAAGCATATTTCTCACAGGCCCCAGTTAAAATTCAAATTCAATAGACTGACAGGGAAAACTACTGTCAAGAAAAACTGTCAGGTTGTATCAAAATAAGTCACTGTATTACCTCTCTTTATCTGTCAAAGGCATTGATTATTTTCAATGGAGAAGCCCTCTGACAGTTGCTGAAACTGAAGAATCCTGTGTTGAAAGGATTTGGTTGACACATGTCACTATTTCCTAAACAGATAAATCAAATATGTTATTTTTGACTCTTTCTGTAGGAGAAAACGTGATTATGTAGTATTTTATGAAATATAAATAATGCATAAGGAAATTAACATCCATTATCACTGCACTTTCTCATCTATTTGTATCAGTGGTTTGTCTGGCTTTTTGTTGTTTTTTTTTGTTTTTTTTTTTTTGTTTTGTTTGGGTTTGGTTTTTTGTTTTGTTTTGTTTTTGTGGGTTTTTTTGTTTGTTTGTTTTTGGTTTTTTTAGTAGTATGTTTTTAAAATGTTCTTTGCTTAAAAACCAGTGTTGTTTTGATGACTCTGATACATTGCAAAGATTTGTAAGATACCCTGAAGTAATTCAGAAAATTAGTGAACCATATTAGTGCTATTCCAGATCACAGCTGACAGCTTACTGGTGACTGCACTAATCTTCTGTTTTCTATCAGCCACACATCCATAGGAGTTACACAGACATTAATTTTCTGCAAAATGTCAGGTAGTGTTGCAGATGGACTAACCGAGAAGGGCAAAATTAGGACTGTGTCTTGGACACACTGCCAGTTTTTGGAGTGTAGTTGGGGCCAAGCCTCTGTCCAAACACTTTGTGTAACTTGTCAGTCCTCATGTGGTTGATTTGGCCACCCCTGGTTTTAAAGGTGCTAACTTTGTAGTCCTGTAAGGGATCCTTAGCAGAGGAGAAAGTTGAGCTCTCTTCCAGCCTGACTTTATGTCTGGAAGTAGGTGTCTCTTTTTATATGAAACTGTACAAAATGGAGAATGTTTCCAATATGCGCCCTTGGGAGGAGGCTGTTCAGTGGCAGTCATTGGGAATTGGTGATACTATTAAGAAGGTGAGAACTGGATCAGGCAGCAGCAGAGACAGGCTAATACTCTTGTACACAGTCTTTATTATTCATTTGCACATATTGTGCTTCTTCCTAAATATAATTCAGGCTACACTTGTATCACATTAAGATTAACACTAAATCCATCTGTAATTTGAAGGAAATACTGTTCCCAGCTGTTGTGAAAGAATTGAACTAAACAAAATCCAAAGAGGTGCTAAAAGAACAACCATAAAATTCCAACTGCGTTTGTCACACATCCCCTTTGGTGCTCAGAGAAGCAGACCATTGGAATCTCATACCTTGGGAATTATTCTGCCAAAATGCAGCAGGCTTTCAAATCCCAAAGGTACTTCAGCATTTTGCTGCTCTCAAGGGAATTGAACACCTCAGTGACTGATGTACTGGACTCTCAAGATCCTGGTGCAGGTTGTCATAAGGGACCCAAAAGTCCTTCCACATGCCCTGAAAAGAGGCACTGCTGTGCAGAATGCTGCACTAACAGTGTAAGGGTACTGCTGCTTCAGGAAGTGTTGACTGTTACTGAAAATGACATGCACAAGGACTGAGAACCTATTCTTTGAAGACATCTAGATGATCCAGATGCCTAATTCTACCTCCCCATAACAAGTGGGGTCCTAAACTCTGATTACCTGGCCTCTGCATCATTGCTGTTTACACTGAATCAACCTGAATGAACTACAGTGTTTAAACATGTTCTCTGCTACAAGTTTCTCCTGAGGCTTTAAGCTCTTGGGAGAGATGTCATTCTGGTTTGCATTTGTACAGTGTTTGGTGGGATAGGTTCCTTACCCACGTGGCTGCTCAGGAACTGCCAAGCTGAGTTAATAATAATACTAAAAATAAACATGTGTAAAAAGGGATAGAGACAGGCTCAGAATCCACACAGCCCTGGAAGGCTTTGATCTTGCATTGGTAGAGATCAGGATGTTCTGTCTCCCCAGATGACAGGCTTGGGTGGAGAAAAGAAAAAAGAGCTATAAACACACCCTGTAAAAGTATGCCTCTGTTGTCCTCCTCAGGCTCCCTCCCCCATTAGCTCTGATGATTTACTAAGAGAGCATGTCTAAGTACCAGCAAAAAAAGCCACTTGGAAATTAACCCCAGCCAACTTACAGTCTCGCACCTGACCCCAGAAGTGGGTAACTTTGGTCATCCAAGGAGTAAGTCTCAGTTCAAAGCAGAGGAGAAATATGCCATTAAAAGTGAAGCATGGAGTGACCCTCTGAGTGGTGACAGCTGGTAAAGGATACAAACACACGTGTGGTTCTGACAGCATATTATATTCAAAAGATAGAGAGGCAGAGAGGGGAAAAAGCGGAACAAATGGCATTGCTTTGTACATATGTCCAAACAGGGAATCTCAGCATAAACATCACCACTCAGGAATTGTGGCAAGTGGATGGACTGCCTGTCAGAGGCAGAAGCACCAGGCTTTTGAGTCTGGCGATGGCTGAAAGCCTCATGGTGAAAGACAAAAGACTGCAGGGGATTTGGTGGAGCGTCTGTCTGGCAGCAGGCCAGCAGGTGCTGCTGATCGACGGCAGCAATGAACTGAGACAAGGAAGGAGCCTGAGTTAGGGGGAAGTGGCAGACTCTGATTTTTGTCTAACTGCAGATTTGGCTTCTCAGCAAATCAGATTTATGCTTTTCTCAGACAATTTTGCTAATAAGCCGATGACTCAGCCTACAGCAGATGGGATTCTTAGCTGAGATAGAAACTATGGGTTTTTTCTAAAAGAGATGAGGGTGAGACATTTTTCTGTTCTAGAAAACTCCTCTCTGGAAAATATGATGATTGTTCCTTCCCAGCAGAAACACAGCTTTTTCAAATGACACCTAGCTATCTTCTGGACTTAGCTAATGCACAGAAGTTTGCGTTAAAAATAAGTAACATGTGAGTATTTAGTATGTTGTGTGCTGGGGAATTTATTTATTTTTTTAAATCAACTCCTGTAATTAATAACATCCTAGAATCATTGCCAAAAGCTACAGCACTAAGTGGTGATTTGATGTATGCTCTTCATCTATCTGAAGAGCAAAATGTCTTCTGTCCATGGCTGCAGGAGGCTGCTGCCAATAATTTGGGAATATTTCTCAAGTAAGAATATAACTAAATTCTTGGAAAGGGACTTCTGTCTAGAAACTGATGAGGATTCACTTCATTTCTCTTCCTCCTGTGAATGTTCAGAAAGTTTATTCCCACTAATATAACTCAACACTTTTTTTGAGTGAAAAACATCCACCCTATAGGTAGTCTCTGAAGGATGTCAGTGAGCATGAATATATCATTATAAAAAGACATTCTGCATTCAGAAACCATATGTGGCCTGAATTTCTCAGAGAGGGGTATTCTCTTCACAGGCTATAGATGTGTGTGGTACATAGGGTGACAAAGCCTTTTGTGACCTTGTTTTGTTTAAAATCCTTTTGAAGACTGTCATGTTCATCTTCCTTGAAAATTGCGTTGAGGCAGGTAGGGGAGCTGGGTTGGTGCTGTGTGTGTGAACACGCCCTGGGAAGTGACAAAGATGACTTCCCTCCTCTTTTTGTGGGTTTGTGGTACAGGCTCAGAAAGATGAGGTCTGAGATTTGAAAATTTGAAAATGCTTTTTAAAATAAATTAGGTGTTTATGTTACTAAATGTGTATTCTTTAAAATTCATATATGGAGATCTTCAGTAATTACATACACAGTAATTTGTGTGGTAGGCACCTGTTGAACCTATACAAAGTATTTTATGATAATCTGCAAAAGACAGTAAGTAACCAATTGGTGTAATTTGCTGCTCAAAATTTAATCAAATGTAAACATGACTAAGAGTTTTCTTCGATTTACCAAAGCTATGTTAATCAAAATAATGATAAGAAAATGCAATGTGAGTAAAAGAAAGTTACTATTAATTGGTTGAAACAGACAGTCTTATTATGGGATACGCTTCAAAACAGAAGATTTTGAAAAGCACAATGGAAAACATCTGCTCAGGCCTGAGCAGTTATCAGGAAAGCATAAATATGAAATGGCATGACATTAATTTGCTGAATAGAGGACAACACTGAAAATATGACAATGTTGTTCTAGAGAGGGTGATGTGGCTTCACCTTGAGAGGCATGTTTGGTTTGGTTACCCTAATTAAAAAATGATAGAGCACGAAATAGAAGAGGTTCAGTGAAGGGCGACAAACGTTATCAGAGGCATGGAAAATACTTTAGCAGGAAGATTTTGCATGCAAGCAGAGACTGCAAAGGTTAGGTCTGTTTATTTTAGGGAGAACAATACATAGGATGTGCCACTGAGGGATAGTCTATGATGGATATAAATAAAACAACAGTGCCATGACTTTTTCCTCTCTTGGATAAGAAAAAGAGTAATCAAATTAAATTTGAAGTCAATGCATTGAACAGCTTTAATAGGAAGGACTTTTAACCTAAGTTTTAATTAGCCTGTGGGACTCATTGCCACAAGGTAGGATATTGAGAGCGACAGATTGGCATCATTTGTATGATTAGCAATATCATCTACAGTTAGGCGGGCTGGAGTTTCATCCTTTGTACTTCCAGCCATACACTAAACATGGCTTCTCCCTCAGGCATACTGATGCATAATTCTCCATTATGGGATTTTACAGGACCTTTTGAAGCAGCTGATACAGATTGGTCTCTTTGCCATTGCTCAGCTCCAGCACTCTGAATCCTGTGCTAGTGACAAGGCCTGGGCTTTATTCTTGGATAAAAATATAAGTATAGAAGTTTGGATTGTTGTGGTGTTTTGTTTTCTTTTTGGTTTTTTATTTTTCCCTCTCCACCTTTATTGACTTCTCTGTGAATTATCTGTGAAGACATCAGCTTGGAGGAAAGATTTTTTCTTGCCATGGAAGGTCTATTTGCCCATTCTGAACTGGTTTGTTTTAATTTCTTTGTCCTTTTAATAGCTTTAATCCTTTACAGTCTTTAATTATTACACATTTTTTACTTTTTTACTCCAAACCAGCTGCCATCAATAAACTGGCCTAGTAATTATTTCTCTGGCTTCAGAAAATGGCTATCGTGAATTCAGCAGCACTAGGAACAAGTGGACTGCAGAATGCCTGTTTGATTTGGTAAACAGCATTAAAAAATTGGCACTTTGACTTAGTCCCTATAACAGACTAGTTCTACAGCTCTGTTAATAAGATGCTGTATGTTTTCCAATGTCACAAAGTTATTTGTCATTGCAAGAACATCACTGCTTTTTTTTTCTCTTTTTGAAAATGTGAGAAGTTAAAAACTGAAATGTCCATGGGATGGGAATCCTTCAGAAATGTATAGTAGTGTATGGTTGAGGAGAGCCCTTTTGGGAGATGGGGAGGGTACAGATGGACAGGCAAAGGCAGAGCAGGCTGTTCCTGGGGTACAGCACCGGCACAGATGCTCTGCTCTGTGTCGTTCCTACTCCGTGCCCAAAAATTGTGCTCTGAGGCGCTTTATGCTTGTAGGATGGTTTAGCCTAATGTAGAGCTACTAACTTGGCACGTAGGAAACCTGTGATCTGTTCTTGGCTCTTCTCAGACCTCCTGGGTGAGCTTAGGGAAGTCACTGCAGCAACCTCAGCCCTCTGCAAAATGAGGATTGTGAACCTCCAATTCCATGTACAGGTTCTGTAAGCTACTGGGGAAGTGAATGTTACTAAATGGGGGATGAGATGGTTACTGCTTCTCTCAAGGATGAGACTGGGCATGGGGCCAGGCCAGGGTGTAATCACCAGACAGCAGAGTGCCCCAGTGCTGTCAGCTGCCGGGTTTCCTGCCCCATATGACATTATAACACAGCTTCAATACCAAATAATACATCTGAGCTTCTCTGTTCATCTGTTCTTGTAGTCTTGGGGTTTATTCTGTGTTCCCCTCAACAGTCACTGACATTTGGAATTACTTTTTTTTTCCAGTGAGTCTCACAGTAACTGGATCCTGCAGAAATGGCTTTGTAAAGCAAACAGTTGCTGCTGAGGGGCTCAGGTGAGGCCATAGCTAATGAGAGAATCAGTCTTCCCCTTCCACCTCCATGAGGATAAACAGTACTAAAAAAGATATAGGGGACTTCAGTTCCCTTGCTGTCCTCTGTGTTGCCAACCAGAGCAAGGCTGTAACTGAGGGACAGCAAACTTCATCCCTTTGGGAAGGGAGACAGTATCTGCTCCTCCTGAGAGCACTGTACAAAATTCATTCTTCAGGTCACAAAAGAGCAAGTAAATACATTATTTTCTTATTCCTCATAGGCGTGGCTGCAAAGTGATGACAGGAGATCTGCTCCTTCTGCCATTGCTCAACAACAAGGCACAAACATGAGGACCTTGTGCTGTGAAGGATAAGGATGGGACAGTCCCAAACATGGGTTATTTTGGGAGTTCCCTCTGCCCCTCAAGAGAGATTTGCTTCGTTCATGTTAGTAGCTCTTCCCAGCACAGCAATCTGTTGATTCTTCATCTTAAAAGGCAAGCTGCGTGACAAAAGTGGAAGTCTAGTGGATTTTACACTGGAGAGTGATGACCCTGCATACATTCACCTCTGAGAGGCTTGTTCTGCTTCTTGTGCTAGCAGCACTGCTGTTAAAGCTCTGTAACATTTTTGGACAATGAGCACTACTAAGTTCCTGTGAGACTTTAAAAATGAATTAATACTACATTGATTTAACTTACTGACTTTTTTTGCAATGCCTTTGTTTCCAGGCAGTAAGAGTTTGCTTGCCACTTGTCCAGCCAGAAACCAGTATCTGTAAAAACCTGCCCCAGGCAGTTTGTGGATGGCCTTAATTAAGATATGCATTATCATCCCTGCTTTGAGCTGCTTGTGAGAGAATGTAAAAAAGCACAACTAGACAACTGTCTTTCCCTCCTGTTTTGAGACTCATTCTTGATCCTACTGTGATTGCCAGCAGCAGACAAGGAACAGAGCCAGAAGAGTGAAAATTAATAGCAGTGGCATCTGAAATCTCCATCCGTGAGCTTAAAAACATGACTGCTTTAGACTGGGACATTAGTTGCAGTGGGGAACAGCTCATTCTACCAGTCTTGAGTGCTGGAAAATTTAAAAATAGTGTGTAAAGACTCCTGCTGCCAATCTGCACAAGGCTTCATACAGCACATGGACTTTTTTTGTGATCAAATGGAATATGTCCTGTTGTCTATGTAACTCTGTTCAGTCATATGCATTTTATATAGTGATTGTGTTTTTAACAGGCAAAGGTAAAATGGTATCCTGAAGATCTTCTCCTCACATCTTTAGAGCTTTTGTTTTCTTGATGAACACCCTCAGTGAATGAGAAAGCATCTGTGCTTTGTTCTCATAATCTTCATCTCCCCTTTGCTACCTCCCTTCTCACACAGGTTCCTTGCTTCTCTCCCTCTAGTTGATTTGCACTAAGGCATGGACAGTCCTTGCTCTTCTGGGAGGGACCTTCACTCCCTGCGCATCTTTCTTGCAGCCTGCTGAAAGGCACAGAGTGCCTAGGAAAGCTCAAATACACTGATTGTTCATTGTCCTGGGTTTGGGTTGGGTTCATTATTCTGAGCAGCTACTGGCCCAAGCTGTGGCACCTCCCAAGCTGGGAAAGGCCACAGCAAGGATACACAGCAGAATCAACCAATGTGATATTTTCTACCATACTGGTATTATGCCCCTTATGCAGGGGAGGATGAGGGCACCTGTTTGTAACTTGTTTCAGTGTGTGGCTTCAGCTTGCGGCCAGAGCAGGGAAAATGTAATCTCAGGTTCTGATAGAGTCTCATGGTTTTTATCACTCACTTTGTATATTACTTCATTAGTATTGTTGTTATTGTTGTTGTTTTTGTTTCTTTTTGTGCTGTATTATTAAACTCTTCTTATCTCATTGGTTCTCACATTTTTCTTCTTCCTGGTTCTCCTTCCTATCCCACAGGAGGATTTGTTGCAGGGAGCAGTGGGCAAGCAACTGTGTGGTGTTTAGTTACCAGCAGAGGTTAAACCACGAAATTCATAAATGTATGTTGGCTTGAGTTGCTTGCAAGGAATGTGCTAAAAATCAATAGCTGGTGAAAAGAACAGGACCTTGTTGTAAGGCAGGGTGGATAATAGTGCAAATCGTCAGTGCTCTAGCAGCTGGGTACCACACAGCCATCTCCAGGCTTCAGCACTTCAAGAGTACCCTTTTCCTCAAAGATGGATGAATCAGAGAAAGTCTCTTCTTGGATGTGGGCGTAAGGTGCTCACTATGTTTTTTCTAGACCATCAAAAGCTTGTTTAGTGGTAGTTTCTACAGGTTGCTAAGTTGAGTTTCACAGAATCACAGATAT
>VYZU01071901.1:0-17992 GCA_013401355.1 Ceyx cyanopectus
CAGTCCCCACCCTGCTGGGATTCAGGGCTTGCTGGAGCAGCTCTGGAGGGGAGGCAGTTGCTCAGCAGCACTCAGGTACCCACCTCAATTCCCTGGGCAGGTTGAATCTGTGGCTGCAGCTGCTCAAACCCCTTCCAGAGCCCAGGCCACGGGGCAGCTCTGCTTTTAGTTCTGCCCCAATCCATGGTGCAAACCTGGTGCCTCAGGAGTGCTGCTGTTCTTCAGCACACAGGCAGCTGCTCTATGGAAAGAAAACTTCCATCAAAAGCTGAGTTTGTTTCACAGGCTTCCCTGGAATGCAAGGTCAGGGTGTTGGAATCTTTCCATCACTTCCCAGGAGCTGGGTCGTTTGTTTCAGTTCATCCCATTTACTCAGGGAAACCCCCCTGGTCCCACTGGGAGAGAGGGAAAGAAACTGTGCAGAGGGAGGGAAATCAGTCTGTGCTCACTGCCAAGGAGTGAATGGGGCTGAGAAAAAACTCATTGGAATACTTCTCCTGATTCTAGTGACTTGCCAGAGCTCAAAAAACAAGACATTTTATTAAAGAAAAAAGACCTGGAACTAGTTTTCCCTCCCAACTTCACTCTGAACATTTCACAAAACCTCTCTTCCAAGTAATTAACTAGTCCTACAATACAGAGAATATTATCAGAGGCCCTGGTGCTTCCACACCTCAATTAAATCTCTAATATAAGAGTGGGAGGAAAGAGAGAAATTAATGGAAGACACAATCACGTGGCTGGGAGGAAATAAATCTGCAGCATTTCCCAGCTGAGAGTGCCTGGGGAAATCAAGTCTAGCTTGGGGAAATACAGAAATGACTGGGTAATAAAGTTATAAATAAATAACTTTTGGGGGAGCGTTAATCAGAACTGGATTTAGAACTAATATTTGCTAAGAGTTTGCTTTGAGGGAGAGAAATAACCATCAGTGTTGCTGTTAGGAGCCAGTGTCACTGTGACAAAGCTTGGCCAGGGGGGCATCAGGGGCTGGTTCTCTTCCTTCCAGTTGGGATTGGAGGCAGGACAGGTCTGGACTGGGAGCCTGGCCAGCTGGTGAGCTGAGGAACACCAGGAGATCCACTCTTGGGCTTGCTGGGTTTTCTCTGAAGGGTCTCAGCAGGGAGGTTGGGATCTGCAGGAACTAGAAAATAAAAATGAAGCAGCATTTCAAGGCCAGAATTTACCCCAGAGAGAATGTCCAGCTGAAACTGGGGGGTGGGGGGAGAGGAATTGGTGCAAGGAGTCTAGGAACTGGCTTGTGAACAGCTCTGGGACAGGCTGCCCAGAGAGGTTGTGGAGTCTCCTGCTCTGGAGAGATCCCAACCCCCCTGGACACTGCCCTGCTGGGGGTTGGAACTGATTGATCTTTAAGGTCCCTTCCAGCCCAACCCCCCCAGTGGCTCTTTGTTGGATTCTCACTGTGATGCCACCACCAGATCACTGTGAGTCCTCAGCAGCAGCATGAGGGAGCTGCCCCATCCCCCCCACAAAGCTTCTGTCAGCACAGAGCAGAACTCTGGGTTGTGGTGCAGACCTTTCAATCTCTCCACTCCATCTTCAGTTCCTCTTGCATGCAGATGCTCAGTGCTGGCTGCCCCAGGGAGCTGAGCATGGGGAGCAGGGCTCTGACCTCTCCCTGCCCCAGCTGAGGCTGGGAATCCTCCACCAGCAGGACCTGCTTCTCTGGAGCTGAGAAAGATGATTCCTGTGTTAAAACAGCAGCAACAGCAGCAGATCAAGAAGTTTCTACACTCCAGCTGACTGGATTTTGCCCCTCTCTCCTCTCCAAGCTGTACCCAGGTTGTTTCAATATCCTTACAAACATCTCTACTGGGAACAATGCTGAAGTCCTGCAGCCAGGGCCCTGAAGGATGGATTAAAGTAAAAAAAAGCCCTGAAGGACTGCTCCTCACCACAGGCAGTGAGGAAGTGTTGAATCCTGTGAGTGCAACCAAAGGAACCTCAGGCTACACCAAAATAATCCCCATTTGCATGTGCTGGGGAGAGCTCAGCCTCCAGCAGAAGGCTTCAAAACTCCCTTTTCACTCCTGGGTGGAATGAATGCCTTCAGCAGCATCTTTTCCCTGCAGCCCAGCAGTTAAACCAACCACAGGGCTTGAATCCAACAGGTGTTAGTGACCTGAAGAATAAAGATGCAATTTGCCACCACAGCTTAAATAAAACCTGCTGAGAAATCAATCTGGGAGCTGGACACTGCTGCCCAGGGAGATATCAGGATAATCTGCAGCCCCTGGTCTTAGGAAACAACTTTTCCCTCACTGGAGGTCAACACACTGATGTTCTTACCCCTTGATGGCTTTTTTTAGTTTGCCCTTTCTTCCAATCCAAATGTTGAAAGCATAAAATTGGAGAGAAAGAAGAAGAGAAAATGAAACCAGCTCAATATTCAAACCAAACCACTAGAGGCTGAACAGAAGACCTGAGAAACACTGAGAGAGAACCAGCAGAGGCCAGGATAGAAAAGGACTCATTTTTTTTTTGCCAGCAGCAAGTGGAGCTGAGAATTCTGCCCCACTGAGGAGAAACAAAGTGGGTGGGTGGAAATCAGAAGATGCTCAGCCTTTCTCTGGATCTCATGGAGAAGTTGCCTGATGTGTCTTTGGTTTTAGAGTCAATTCAGTGACTTAATTATGTGTAAACAGGTGAAAACCACAGAGCATTGTCTGAATACAGCAGGAAAGGTGCCTTGGTTTGTGCATCAGACAGGGGCTAGGTCCAGAACAGGCCATTCTCAGGACATTTTGGGACTGCTCTGTCACAGGAGCATGTGAGCAGGGTGAGATTTAGAAGCAATAGACAGACAGGGGCTAGCTTCAGAACAGACCATTCTCAGGACATTTTGGGACTGCTCTGTCACAGGAGCATGTGAGCAGGGTGAGATTTAGAAGCAATAGAAGAGTTGTCTCTGAGATCTGCAACCCCTGACAGTTCCTAATCATTCCTCCTGAAGAGCAGTAGAGAAGATGGCTTAAAAGAGGCATTTTTCACTTTAGCACAAAGAATTTGGCCCCAAGCCCTCTGTGTTACCTGTGAGACTGCAGGGCAGGGGCAGCAGGAGCCCCCCCTGACAGAGCCTGGCGTGCTGCAGAGCGGCGGCGTTGGAAGGAAGCTTCTTCCTGATGAAAAAAACACACCCAACCTCAGACAGCAGCTCACAAACAGGCATGGAAACTGCAGCAGCTCTGGCACTCCTCCCCCTGCCAAAGGACTTCACTCTGCTACAGCTTAAACAGACTGTCTCCTAGCTCCAGCAATGCAAAAAACCTGCCTGAGCATCCTGCGAGTGACTGGACCTCTGTGCTCAGCACTGGGGAGGCCACCCCTGGAGTCCTGGGGTCAGTTGTGGGCCCCTCCCTCCCAGCAGGACATGGAGGGGCTGGGGAAGGGGCTGGAGCAGGAGTGTGGGGAGGAGCAGCTGAGGGAGCTGGGCTGGTGGAGCCTGGAGAGAAGGAGGCTCAGGGGAGACCTTCTGGCTCTGGCAGCTCCTGTGACCCCTGGAGGGGTTTCCAAGCCCCCCTTGGAGCTGTGGTGCTGAGGGACGTGGGGCAGTGGTGCCCTGGCAGTGCTGGGGGTGGTTGGACTCCATGATCTTAAAGGTGTCTTCCAACCCAAATGATTCCCTGATTCCATGACACCAAACCCCATCAGCAGTTGTACTCTGGTGTAAAACTGAGCAGGAACAGCTTGTCCTCTCAGCTGAGTTCTCCTGCCCCTTTCTCACCAACCTGCCTCTGGGCAATGGAAGTGAAATGAAAACCAGTCAGAGAAGAGGTGTCAGGTTGTCCCTGGAGAGAGAAAGGTGTGGGAAGAAATGCTCCTTACCACAGAGTGCACCTGTGCAGCAGCTTTGTCTGAGATGCCTCCTGGAGAGCTTTTGGCAGAAGAATCCAACTCACTGAGAGGTGAAGACCAAGGAGTCCCAGCAGTCACTGCCCTGGGTGACAGTCTTTGCTCCTGGAAGAACCTCATTCTGGAATCTAGTGTGGAAAAGAGATTTTTCAGCACCACTATTCCCACAGCAAGGAGGAAGAAATGAGGCTTCTGGCACAGTTCTGGACTTCCAGAAGAGAACTGGGGAAGTTCTCAAGGATATAAACCAAGCAGCTCCCAAAAAGCTTTTAAACCTTTCAAATTCTTGGCAGATACAACAAATTTATCCCACCTGAATAGTTTAAGTAAAGAGAAGTGATGAAAAAAACCTTTACAAAAATAATCCCTGTATTCATGGAGTAGGAAAAGCTGCTTAACCCAGTGTAAGGCTGGGGAGCCTCTGGGGAGATTCCAAACCTGGCCAGTGTGGTTCTGGGTGACCCTGCTGGTGGCACCAGCTGACCTCCAGAAACCTTCCCATGCTGGGAAACTGTCTCTGAAACTAAATCTGAGCTGAAGCCACAGAAAAAAATCTGATCAATATTGAAATATCAGTGTGCACAACTGCAATCAGAAAGGTTTGATTGCACTACCAAACTACCTACCAAAGCACAGGTGAAGACACCTAGGAAGGTGGTGGATGAAAGGCACAGACATCCCACCCATCTGCATGTTCCTATTAACATGTATTTTTGCTTTAGTAATATGGTTATTGATTTATTTTCTTGAGTATTATGGTTATTTATTTATTTTTCTTGAGTAATATGGTTATTCATTGATTTTCTTGAGCAAAATATTTATTTTTTATTGCTGATGCCATTATAAAAAAGCTTGGACAGCCCCCAGGTGACTCCCAGCCTGCCCATTCTGTCAGAAGTTTCTAAGGGGAAGAACTCTATTTTCTCCCAGTCTTTTCACTCTATCCATGAGCAAAAGATCTTGCACAGCAGCTCATTAAAGAAATAAATTAACAACCCATCATAATTTCACACAACTGATCTTCCCCCCACTGCCACCCTCCTAAAAATGTCCATTTTAAAGCCAACCTTGGGGCGAGTTGTGCAGAATCAATTATTTCTCACAGTCCCCAAGAAGAGATGGTCTCTGGAAATAGGATAGTTACATTTATTTAAACACCTATAAATGAAGCTCTAAATGAATTTAATGGTGCATAGGCAATTTAAAAGTTACTTTATGGAGAGCAGAATTACCAAAACCCAGCACTGTTAATGAAGTTTCTGTAACTAGGGACAAGTCACTCACTGGAGGAGCTCAGAACTGCTGAGGAATACAAAGTCCTTGAAAAAAAACTTCAGATATATACATATATCTCTTCAAAAATACCACAATTAGCTAAAAATCTGTTATTTTTAATCCTTTTTTTTTCTTCTTTCCTGATAATTTAGTTTGGGTTTGGTTGCCTCTCAGGACAAAAAGTCTCCCCTGTTTATAAGACAAATAATGAATAAGATTATAATAAATAAGGCAAGGAAGTCTCACTTCCACCAGACACAGGAGCTCTGGAAATGAAAATAAGATCAGCACAGGTTAAGATGAAATTAAGATTCTGCAGAAAGGTCCTCACTGCAGAGCTCTGAGATGCCACAATATGAGTAGAAGCTTTTTTTCCCTTGTCCACTGGGAAATCAGTATTTATTAATTCTTTCAGGAGAGAAAATGACTTGAAATGAAGAACTGATGAATTTGACACTCTCCTTCATTAATATTTTTCAGAGCTTCTCACCCTCTCTCCAGCTACTTCTATTTGCAGCTGGCTGAGGCACACAGAAGGTCAGAGATTTTGGCTCTGAGGATCTCAGGAACCTCCTGAACCCTCCTGTTGTCATGGCTCTAACCAAGAGAGCCAGGAACCAGGGGTTCTTGGAGTTGGAGAGTTGACATCAAGGAGCTTCTTGTTAGTCCATGTTGCACTTCATCCTGGCACCAGCATGGCTGTTTCTTCTTTCTTCTCTATTTCAGAGAACATTTAGGGGCTGTTCAGCCTGAGAGGGGAGCTGAGCAATGCTGAGCAAGAGCTAAAGGGCCCTGGGGGGCAAGAGGATGGGGCCAGACTCTGGGCAGTGGTGCCAGGGCCAGGACAAGGGGCACCAAGTGGCACCCAGGAGGAGCAAGTTCTTTGTTGTGAGGGTGTCAGAGCCTGTGCCAGGCTGCCCAGAGAGGCTGTGGAGTCTCCTGCTCTGGAGAGATTCCAGTTGGCACCAGGTGATCTCCAGAGCTCCCTTCCCACCCCTTCCATGCTGGGATTGTCCCTTTTCTTGTTGCTCCACAGCCTGATAGGCACAAAGCTCTGAGCTGCAGGCACAGATCCTGCTTCTGACTGATTTAAGAATGAATGGGAGCTCCTCAGCCCAAAAACATCTTCAGCAGAGCCAGGAACTCACTGCAGCACTTTACTGCCTCTGGGCACACAGGGTGTGAAGTACCTGGTTGTGAACCAGGGAGGAGCCAGCCCAGGAGACATCACAGAGAAGCAGCAGGAGCTTTCAGAGACAAGGAGGCTCAGGTTGACTCAGAGATTTCAGTTCTAGTATCAAGTAGGAATGCTCTCCTGATCAAAAACCAGCTCAGCCACAGTACCTGCTCTTGCTCTGCTGCTCAGCTCCTGAATGCTGCCAGAAACTGGAGGTGTCTCCAAACCCAGGTATTCCTTCACCAGCAAACTCAGGTCTGTGAATGCCTCATCCAGTTCATCTGCACAAAAAGATGCATTTGATGGTGGAGAGAAAGGATTCAGAGTGAAAAAAAAAAAACCCAAGTAAGAAAAAAGTCATCAGTAAGAAGTTACACATCCCAGGCAGTTGACACAAAATCAATCATCTCCCCAGGGAAGTGGTGGAGTCCCCAGCATTGGACACTTGGAAGATTTGGGTGGACAGCAGCAGGACCAGCTTGTCCACACCAAGATTTTGCCAAAAGTTGGACCAGATGATCCTTGAGGTCCCTTCCAAGCTGGTATTCTGTGAGTGGACAGCTTAAAATGTTATGTTGACCATTAGTCACCCTTAGTTTAATAATTCCAGTGGCTTGTTTTGCCCAGTCCATCTCTTGGTGTGACATCAGAAGTCAGATTTGTGGTGTGAAAGACTTGACCTTACCAGTGTTGACCACTGCATCAAAGAATCCTGGGACATCCTCACTGGTTTTGATGTACATGTCCACTCTGGAGACTGCCTCTTCAATCTCTGGCCTGCTGAATAATCCTGTCCTCCTCAGGTGACCCTCATACTGTTCTCTGTTCATTGGCACTGCCAGGATATATCTGGGTTTAAAGTAGGTCTTCTTCAAGCTGTGGACCCCCTGGGAAAAAAACAAGCAGAGAAATGCAGTGGTTGGAACCTGAAACTGAGTGCCTGAGTGAATTCCTTGGGGTGAGTTCAGAACAACTCCATATTTATCTCCAATTATTGTGAAAACAGCACTGGAAAGCTGGATCCAGCCTACAGGTCTCAAGGTCTAGCATCCAGCTGCACAGAACAGGCAAGGTCAGGGTGCAGTGCCCTAGAGCTGCACATGGAAAGTGTTCTCAGAATAGAACTTGAATTTAAAGACACTTTTCAAGGCAAATTCAGTGCTTTACAGCATCACACCCATGAGCTTTTCCTCCTTTTCCATCCTACAGTGTGAGGACCTGGTTATTGCAGAGGTGTTTGTACTGACACAGCACAACTCACCTGCTTCAGCAGAGTCCAACCCCTGGTGGGAACAGGCTCTGTCAGACACTGACTCCAGCAGTCCCAGCAGCTTCACCAACTGCAAGTGGAGACTCAGCAGCACAACTTCTGGAATTGGTGTCAAATCTCCTTTATCACTGAAAGCTCCACTTGAGATTAAAGGGAATGAACAGCCCTAAATTTTTAGTCTCAGCCCCCAGACTGTAATTAAAATGTCTCTTTAATGGTGCTAAATCACTTTGGTTATGAGCCTCAGAGAAGATAATGGACTTTGAGAACTTCTCTTCAGATGCATAACTCACCATTATTGTTTCTCATCTGCTAGCAGAGGCCACAGTGACAGAAGACTGTGCATAATGACCATGGGATCCTGGAACTCCAGTGACAAAGGAGTTTCTCAGCTGCCTGCCCATGGCAGCAGCTCTGCTGATACCCAGGAGAAGTGATGGTCACTCTGTTGCTGGGTTAACCTCCTCATGAATAAACATAATGTTCCATTAAGTTTTTTCTCCTGAATTCTTTGAGAACACATCCACTCTGTGAAGAATTGACAGCTTTCAAAGGTCCCTCATTCCACCACATTTAGTCTTCTAGGTTTATCTGCATTGTAAGTTGTCTTTGTGGCAAGACAACCCAGAGAACCAACCCACCCAATGCCTTCTGCCATCAGTGGAGGGTGATTCACAGTGCCCAGAGTGATAAAAGGAGGAAAGGAACCTAGCCAGGGGTCAAGATATTCATTTGCTGTTTCATCCCAGACAGGCATTGACCATGAGCAAGAAGCCACTAATTTCTTAGCACTGACATGCTGCAGTTCAGAGCTCCCTGATGCAGGCAGTGGAGTTCAAAATACAGTTCTTCTGACCAACTGCATGGCCAGGGGGCTGCAATGCAGCCCACACCACCAGTCCAGTGTGTCATGGGCAGCTGGAGGCTGCTGGAGGCCACACAATGTCCCTTGTGGCACAGTGCCTGTGGCCAGGCAGCAGAAACCAGCCCCAGGAGGGTCCCAAATGCCTCATTCCACAAAGGTGAGACAATAACCAACCCTTACCTCGAGTTCCAAGTGAAGACAGGTTGCAAGACCCTCTCTGGCAATGGACTCCACAGTGTCTCTCCCCAGTCCATAGCAATGGCCACTGTATTTATAGGTTGCTATAAACTTGCCCTGAAATTCAAACCAGGGAGCAGAATGACATGAGGAATGGTTTAAGGGAAATAACTAATANAAGTAAAACCAGGATCAGAGCTGGACAGAAAAGTTGAGCTCACTGTGGGTGTAGGATACTACTGGGATACTACTCAGGTACTCACTGTGTTGACCATTTTGTCAAATGCTTCCTGGGAAATGAAATAGTAATCAAGTCTGTTTTCTTCACCAAAGTAAGCTGCTCTGGTGGTGTGACAGGGACTGGAAGATAAATGGTGTAATAAAGAAATAACCTGTTTTCAATCCCAGAAGCAGCTAAGGGGAAGCAGAAGGGTGGGGGGTGTGAAGGGAGAATTCCACAAATCATTTCATTTTTAAGAAGGGAAGAAATATGAGGAATAGAAAGAGGTGCAAATCATTCTGCTACTGCTGCATATTTGAAAGATTCACCCATAAATACAAAGGAAAAGTTGAACTGTAGCATTACAGCTGGGCTATAAATCCAGCCCCAAGCCAGCCCAGCCTGAGCTGAAGCTGTCACTGGGCCCTGCACCAGAGGAATGATGAAAACAGGTTTTTTTTCCCCCTAGTTACATCAGCTTGAGGCTGATTAAGGCAGAATCTTAAATATGGAAAATGGAATTTAGGTGAGGCTGAGCTACCAGGTGAAGACAGAGATATAAACCCCAATCAGTAAAGATATAAACCCCTAACAGTAAAGGGGAGAAACAATCCCAGCAACTGGTGTTTTGCTGGTTTCAGTTGTGTTTTCATCACTGCACTGGGAGTGGAATGTTGGAAATTTAGAAGTATAAGCCATCAAATTGCTTAAATCTCCACTGAATAATTAAAATACAACTTTGCTTTATGGTGGCAATTTTCTGCTNAAATAAAGAAATTTATTAATAAAGAAAGAAAGAGCATAACCAAACTGGACTTCTAGCTTTTCTCTCCCTCAATCAGCAGTGATAACAAGGCCAAGGGGAGCACCAAAGTTGCAGGGAAGAGCAAAAAGCCAGTCCTGCAGGGTGCAGCTCCTGCAATCTTCATGGAAAATAAAGCAGCAGTGCCTTGAGAACAAGCTGCTGACAGGTTCCAGCTTTCCCTGCTTCTTCATTCACACTGGAAAGAAAGCAAGGGCCCTCCTTCTTCTGACACTGCCTCAAACCATATGGCCATGCCAGAAAAAGCTGGAGATGCCAAAGGGAGGAGAGGACAGGATCCAATCTGCAAGGGTGAATGGCTAATTGGCCAAGAAATTTCAAAGTGAGGACCTGACAGCTGAAACCTGGGCTCCTGGTAGCAGCTCCAGAGAGAGAAAAGCAGATTATATCAGTTGGAAATGAAGCTCCTGAGTTCTCACTAAGGACCAGAGCTGCTCCTGCACTGTGCTGGCTCCTCCAGGGGGATATGAACAAAGAGCCAGCTCTGTTGGGGCTTCTCAAGCCAAAGTTGTGGTGCAGGCAGCAAAAGGCACCAGGAAGAGTAGCTGGAGGCAGGATGCCTTCAGAGAGAAACAGGAGATGCCTCCAGGGGCATCTGAGAATCTTTAAAACACTGAACTCCCTGCAGGGTTGCTGGAAGATTATGGATAAAAAGAGAGAGAGAGAAAAAAAAAACCCCAAACAAAACACAAACCAAACCAAACCAAACAAATCCCTGTTATTTCAAGAGTTTTTCTTTACTGCACAAACACTAGATAATGGTACATGATGATCTGAGGGCTGGAACCCTCTGCTGGGAGAGCTGGGGGGGTTCAGCTGCAGAGGAGAAGCTCCAGGGAGACCTTCTGGGGCTGTCAGGGACCTGGCAGAGAGATGGGGAGGGACTTTTGAGCAGGGACAGGCCAAGGGGGGATGGTTTGAACTGAGAGATTTAGGGGAGACCTTCTGGTTCTGAGGGTGGAGCCAGGGGGAGTCAGGCTCTGCTCCCAAGGAACAAGCCCCAGGACAAGAGAAACCAGCCTCAGGCTGCCCAGGGCAGGGGGGAGTCCCTGTGACCCCTGGAGGGGTTTCCAAGCCCCCCATGGAGCTGTGGTGCTGAGGGACAGTGAAGTAAAACCAGGATCAGAGCTGGACAGAAAAGTTGAGCTCACTGTGGGTGTAGGATACTACTGGGATACTACTCAGGTACTCACTGTGTTGACCATTTTGTCAAATGCTTCCTGGGAAATGAAATAGTAATCAAGTCTGTTTTCTTCACCAAAGTAAGCTGCTCTGGTGGTGTGACAGGGACTGGAAGATAAATGGTGTAATAAAGAAATAACCTGTTTTCAATCCCAGAAGCAGCTAAGGGGAAGCAGAAGGGTGGGGGGTGTGAAGGGAGAATTCCACAAATCATTTCATTTTTAAGAAGGGAAGAAATATGAGGAATAGAAAGAGGTGCAAATCATTCTGCTACTGCTGCATATTTGAAAGATTCACCCATAAATACAAAGGAAAAGTTGAACTGTAGCATTACAGCTGGGCTATAAATCCAGCCCCAAGCCAGCCCAGCCTGAGCTGAAGCTGTCACTGGGCCCTGCACCAGAGGAATGATGAAAACAGGTTTTTTTTCCCCCTAGTTACATCAGCTTGAGGCTGATTAAGGCAGAATCTTAAATATGGAAAATGGAATTTAGGTGAGGCTGAGCTACCAGGTGAAGACAGAGATATAAACCCCAATCAGTAAAGATATAAACCCCTAACAGTAAAGGGGAGAAACAATCCCAGCAACTGGTGTTTTGCTGGTTTCAGTTGTGTTTTCATCACTGCACTGGGAGTGGAATGTTGGAAATTTAGAAGTATAAGCCATCAAATTGCTTAAATCTCCACTGAATAATTAAAATACAACTTTGCTTTATGGTGGCAATTTTCTGCTCTGTTAAGATTCTCCCTCGACTGGGTTTTTTTTTTCCTCCTGCATAATAAACCTTTTAAGGAAATAAAATACACAGTATAAAAGTGTTCTTAAAAAACACAGAGTGCTTGGAAAATTTCAATTGGCATTCAATTAGCTGGTGGTTTCCAATCTAGGCTTTCAAAACATAGCAGTTGCTTTCAAGAAAGGAGGAGGAGGCTCAGGGGAGACCTTCTGGCTCTGGCAGCTCCTGGCAGGAGCCAGGGGGGGTTGGGCTCTGCTCCCAAGGGACAGGACAAGAAACATCCTCAAGCTGCCCCAGGGGAGGTTGAGGTTGGAGCTGAGGAACAATTTCTTCCCCTGCATGTATCAATGTACCTGAGGGAAGGGATTTCCAAAGGCTGAATCTCCCTTGGGAAGAGAGAATCCCTCTCCACTGAACCCACAGGGTGCTCAGGATCATAACTGAGGCCTTTCAGAGGAGGAGAATCAGTCCTCCCAGCAGCTGCTGAGGTCTGGAAGGTGCCCTTTGCTTTGCTGACACTGCTCAGAGGATGATAACTGGCCCAGCAACTGCACTTCTCCCCTCCCTGAGCTTCTGGATGCAGGCTGCAGGTGCATGTGAATGAGTTTGTGAGCAGGTACCTGGCAAAAGTGAAGAGCAAGCCAGTGTATCTCAGCAGCTGCTGAGGCTGAGGGGCATCAGTGAGCACAGAACAGCTCAGTAACAGGAGTGCCAAACAACAACATTTGGGTTTGTTTGCTTGCTCTTCACCTTTGATAAGAACAATAGCATTTAATTGGCTTTTCTTTTCAGGTTGTTTTTGATCCCTTGAGGCAACCAAGCCCTGGGAAGGGATGGAATGCATGGCAATTACATTTATTGGTTCTCCTTAACTTCTTTAACACAATAAAACCAATAAATATAAACCCAAAGCAGCAGCAGTTCTGAGCCCTGGTGGATCCCTTGGTGTTGCTGGGAATGTAGAGAGCAAACTTACCCATATCTGAAGAAATTGTTGAACTGTCTGCAGATCTTATGAGTAAGTTCCCTCTTCCCACAGGCCACAGGGCCAGTTAACACCAGCATGGGGTAGGGAGTATCCAGGCTAGGTAAAGTGCTGCAAGAAAGGAAAACAAGGAGCTGTTCCATTCCCTCCACAGCTCTCTAGAAAGCTCCTGCAGAGATTCTCTCCCCATTTGAAGTCATCTCCTCAGCCTGTCATGCTATTCACAGTGCAGATGAAAGCCAGGGGAAGGAGGTGCTGGGTTTGATCCACTGAACATAAAACCAGCACAAAATACTGCAGGAGAGACCCCCCCCGGGTCTCTTTTGCACCAATAAATTAATAATGCCAGGTCTACCCTCATCTTGGCTGATCTGTAGCCTTTTCTAAAGCTCCCTCTGCAGCTCTGGGGTGGCAGGGATCTGGTGAAGAGGTTTCTGAGGGTGGTGACAGGGGATAAGATGATGACTCAAAGCTGGAGGTGCTCCTGGGTGTAACTGTGCTGACTGCTGTGGCCTTGCCAGGTGAGGGTGGCAATTTCCACACCCTGCAAAGCACCCTCTGCCTACCCAGAGGAGAAAAGAACCCAAAGTGCTGCAAAAAACCCACAAAGCCTCCCATTTTCTCCATGCTGAGCAGATGGTTAGGTCCTCAGATTTCCTCCTCCAGCTGTAAATACTCAAATGAAAAGCATTTCTGTACTTTGGAGTGTCCAGCAATTTACTGAGACAAATGGAACACAACTGGGGACTCATTTTGCCCAGAACTTCAGATGATGCCACTTGGGAATGGGACAGAAATAGCTGAAATGGTTTCAACCCCCTTATTCTTAACTAATAAATAGCTTTACATTTACATTCTGAAGTGGAAGAAAACTACCTGTGGGTGTTTAGCTGCCATTTAATGTGATTTAAACCAGGTGAACACAAATACCTGGAAAAAGAGCCTGTTTCTTCTCCCTTTTCCCTCAGAAGAGATGATAACCACCCAACACAAGCATGGAGGAGAAAGATTTCACAGCAATTGCTTTCCTCTTATTTTAGGTTCAGCAAAGCAGCTCCATTATCTCCCTGCCTAGGTGTATATAATGGGACTTGATGGCTGAGAAGCACTAAGGTAATAACACAATTCTGCCTCCCAGTCCTCCCCTGCACTGCTCTCCTCAGAGGAGTAATAACAGCTACACCTCATCAATTAAGAGTGACTCGAGTCTGAATGTTTCTGCTGCTCCTGAACTGTGAAATGAGCCCAGATCCTGGCTCTCTGCTCCATCCACTGCACTGCTTGAAGGCCAGACAGCAGCAGAGCCCTGGGGAGATGATTTCAGGGGGTTTAGTTCCTGTGATGATTGGAGGCATTTGTAAAACACAGCCAAAAAAAATCACAGGATCATAGTTTTGGTTGGAAAAGATCTTGAAGATCTTCAAGCCCAACCATCCCCCAGCAGTGCCAGGGCACCACTGCCCATGGCCCTCAACTGTGAGGGGCCCACAACTGACCCCAGGATTGCAGGGGTGGCCTTCCCAGTGCCCAGGGCAGGGGGATGATCCCTGCCCTGCTCCTGCTGGCCAAGGCCCCCATTACCATTAGACAACATGGGAGCTCCTGGCTCATTTGCTGTGCCTCTCCCACTTTGCTCTGTCTGTGGTGAGCACAGCAAGGAGCTGTTCTGCCAGATGAACAGATTTGAAGGCCAGGAGGGACTCCTCTGATCATCTGAGTCAGTCCCCTCATCACATTAGCTGTGGGGTTTCCCTCAGTTAGTTCCACTTTCAAGGCTGGTATCTGGGATTCCACCAGAGCATCTTTTAATTAAAAAAACATTCCAGTGGTGGAGAACTCTTGGTAAATTCTTTCCAATGCTTAATTAATTGCATTGTTAAAAATCATCATGCTCTATTTCTTCTCTGAATGCATCTGTCCTCAACAGCCAGATACCCATTCTCCTCATGTACTTGCCCAGCAGACTGAGAAGCCCCTGTCACTGGATTTCTGCTCCCCCTGCAGCAGCTGCAACTATGGCCAAGCTGCCTTTTTAAATGCCATGTGCATTTCTAGTAGGGGAGAAATACACAGAATATTGCTCAGGGGGGTGTTACTGTGTAATTAAAGATGGAATCATGAGGCACAAAGGGAGAGGGAATGGCTGCAGAAACTCAATGCTGATGTTTTCTGACTGAAGAGGGAGCAGGAATGTAACTTTTGGTTTTGTTTGCAGGTTTATTATTGATAAAGATATGACAGGATCACAGAGTCCAAGCTCAGTGGGGTTAGAAGGGACCTCTGGGGATCCCCTGGTGCCACCCCCTGCCCCAGCAGGGGCACCCAGAGCAGAGCCCAGCAGGGCAGTGTCCAGGGGGGTTGGGATCTCTCCAGAGCAGGAGACTCCACAACCTCTCTGGGCAGCCTGGCACAGGCTCTGCCACCCTCACAACAAAGAACTTTCTCCTCCTGGGTGCCACTTGGTGCCCCTTGCCCTGTCCCTGGCACCACTGCCCAGGGTTGTTCCTCCCCACTTGCCCTGGTTGAACTTCACAAGGTTCCCTCCATCCTGCCCAGCTCCCTGGTGCCATGGTCCCTGTATTTATAACCCTATTGCCAAACCAGAACTGATTAGAGTCCTATCTAAGCAGACAGATGCAAATGAACTCCACCAATCTGGTTCCAATCAGCATTTTGCAGCAGACTGAGGCATCATCATTAGGAAGATTCCATTAGTGACCCTGTTGGGTGCTTTGCAGCTGAGCAGGGGCAAACACTCAAAGCATCTCTCTCAGTTTGGGTCAGTACAATAAATGCTGGTCCTCATGCTCATGGTTGTTTGCACAACACCTCTGACTTTCCAGCAATGAGGATACACAACCCAGGAAACAAATATTTAGATGCCTACACTGGCAGAAATTGATGCCTTGAGGTAAAACTTGTGCTTTTCTTTTTATTTAGGAAATCTCCAACCCTCCAAAACAGTAAATGCATCTTTATTTTTGGGTTGGTTCTTTTTATAGGCTGTGAAGAGTTCTCAGAACTATCATCCCCACTGGCACAGCTCCTGTCTTTCACCAACAAACCCAGAAAACATGAGACTCACAATATATCCTAAAAATACACATTTCTGAGTTGCTAATTCATGGCTCTGAAATCAGGTTACTGAGTTCTGAATAAAGATCTCCCAAATTTTACTAAAACATGGTGTGGAGCAAACAAGTTGATCTCAGTGCCCACTGCAGCCACCATAATAATAAATCACTTTGTTTCCCATTATCTGCCATCAGAATACACCACCATTTGGTTCACACTGGGATGCCACCAGGGTCAAGAGGAGCAAGCAGAGCAGGATGAAGTTTCCCAGCTCTCTTCTGCCTCTAGAGCTTTTTCAATTGCCTTTGGGTGTGGAATTCTGCATCTCTCATTCCTGGGGCACTTGGCCATCTGCTTCAACAGATTGTTTAAAAGAAAGGGAGCTGTGGACAAGCTGTCTCAGTTTAGAGGTGACTGACTAACTTCATTTCATCATCTCTTTCAACCAAATAAGATTTGCCTAATTTCCAAACAATACTCCAGAACTTCTCCTCTTTGCTAGATTAATTAATTTAGAGCTGGGAGAGGGACAGAAAAACCTCCCTGTGACAACAGGTTCTGCTCTCCTCGAGTGCCACCCTCAGGAGCAGAGGTGAAGTGGAGATAAAATTACCTGTCAAAGATCCTCTGGGGCTGCAACATGCTGTACATAACGTGGGTCATATGGTCCTGAGCAGCAACAACTTCTGGAGGAGGGTTGTATTTATTCACAGCAGCAACCTGTTCCCCCAGTTGAGGGGCAAAAGAAAGAGGAGCAGTGATGTCAGGGAGCTGCAAGCTGCTTCACACAGCATGATGTGATGGGTGGGTAGGAGGCAGCCAGATGTGGCTGCCCAGCTTTAAGAGATTCAACCTTTTCCTGGAAGAAAACAGGCTGCCACCTCAGCTGCCAAGTGATTTTCCTTAGCTTTTAATGATCCACTCATTTGCATCCTCTCAGTGCCAGTGGAAGACTCTGAACTCAAACCCTTGGGGACTGAAGCCATTCATTAAATCATCAGAGGAGGATCAAAATGGGCATTAAGCAAGCAGGCAAAGTGCATTTTTCTCCTGACAAAGCATTTCTGTCTTTCCTGGAAGGAGGAACACACACACTTCAAGGATTCCCTCCATCCATGCTGTTGAAAGCTCTGCTGAGGGCTCAGACCACTAATGAGTTGTGGATTATTTGGTATTATGAATGCTGCCCACTCAGAAACAAGTGAAGAACTCCTGAGTTATTCCATGTAAAACATCAAATATTAAGCAGCTGACACTGGTGAGAGGAGCAAGGAGGGGATCCTGAAAGCAAAACAGGACTTTTTTTTTGCTTTTTTTTTGGGGAGGTGAGAGAAGGGAGCTCATTCCATGCCCCTGCATGAGAGGAATTGGAAAGATCCCTTCCAACCCCAAAACTTTCTAACTAAAAATCCATTTAACTAGCTCTAGTTTGGTCTGAATGAGTGGTGAGGAGCACAGAAGGTGCAGCTTGATGCACATCATCTAGGCAAAAAAGTGGGATTCATATGTTGCAAGGCTTCTCATGGTGAGCTGGGCAACTGAGAGTTTCACTCCTAAGCTACATTTCTGCTCTAAATGATGACATTTCTCTGGAGTGGTTGTGAGACAGAAGAGCTGGTGCCTCCAAATTCAGCTTGACAAGAGAGTTTATGAAGTGGATGTTAATTAATGTGAGGAGAGGTTTGTCTGAACTCACTGTAATGATCCAGAAGTTAAGTGCTAGTCTAAATCAGGTTTATTTTTACAGGCCATAAGGAAAATAATTCTTTAATCTATTCCCAAATCAAAATGCCATGAGACAGATGAAGATCAACAAGTCAGGTGTGGGGGGTGCCACTGGTATCATCCCTCCTCTGTGGCCATGGCAGAGCTGGCACTAACCAACCACCCTGATGCTGCTGGAGGTAAAGCCAGGAGCCCCTCATGTCCTTTCAGGCTCTTTTTTAAAGGATAATTCTCTGAAATCCAACCCCAAAGCAGCCCAAGAGGGAAAAGATCCATTGCAATCAACTCCACAGCACTGGAAAACACCCATGCTTGGCACCTCAGAGTATTTCATGAAAGCAGCTGCCTGTTTGCATTCACTGGCTGAGCAAATCTCTTCCTTCAACAAAGCTTTTAGGTAATCTCTGCACTTTTACACACCATGAGTGCCCCAGAAATTCTGCAGATGGATAGCAGGGTAAAAGCAAAAGGCTCTGGATTTGTAGCTTATCCTGGGGGGGGTGAAACATGGGAGATGTACCAAGATACACCTGCTTTTTTAGCTATTTATAGATATTTATATATTTTTTTTCATATATATATATTATATTATTCATTTTAATATATAT